>PPHD01009951.1:1571-12410 GCA_002909625.1 Bambusicola thoracicus | reverse complement strand
AAAAAAAAAAAAAAAAAAAAAAAAACAAGCTTAAATCATGAGTTTTCCACACTTTGATTCTGTAAGAGCTTCATTCACTGCAGGATGTAGGGAGAAGATGGGAGAATTTTTTCAGTGTCACTCATACGTAGACTCAAGGTATGTTACTTAGGTATTGCTGCACTGGTTTGAGGTGGTTTTAAGTACTTCTTTGTTTTGTTTTTGTGTGTGGGTTTTTTTTTTTGTTTGTTTGTTTGTTTGTTTTTTGTCTCTCTCCAAGCCACTAAACAACCAAACTTCAACATTTCCAAAGTTCTGCCTTTGCCATATTATACAGAGACAGCATGGCCACAATATCTTCTGCCATACAATTCAAAGTAAGACGAATTTTAGTTATCAAACCCCAGCAAACCAATTGGTAGTTTATGTGATCCTGTTCCCTCTTCAGTTGCCAGAATAATACACTGCAAAGATAACTGCACTCTACAAGCCTTTGGGAAGTCATTCTTCAGGTGCAGAAAGTTAGAAGTAGCCAAAAATGCAAATGAAATTGGCCTTTAATTGTAAGCACTCCACTCTAAACAAAGTTGAAGAGCATCAAGGGCTACCTGCTCTTATCCAAAGATTTGCACTTATGGAACAGATAAATATCTTACTTTAATCTTCCATTAACCCTTTATTTTTGCCCAGCACAAGTCCTTTTAGGTTTCCAGATAGAGCCCTGTGGTTTTCATTGTTGACAATAGTGTATAATACTCCCAGCAGAACAACTGCTTCCTTGGTTAAAAATCATTTCTCTGATATTTATTTGCAATAATTCAGCTGCAGGAGGATTGCATGCATTCAAGGAGATGCAAGACTTTGGAAAGAACTGAAAAGGAAAGAAAACACCATATGAATAAACAGATAGAATATGAGCAACATCTAAGTTTGATGCAGTTTGGGGACTGGTAAATTCAGCTGTATTTCTGGCCTACATACGAGAATCTACATGTAAGTACTCTCAGAACCTATATCTTGTCCTCAAAAAGTGAATTAAGGCATCAATTTACCTGCCCTTAGAAAGGTGTTTAGTAACATGGGAAACACTCTAGGGTGTTCTGTCCAGCTCCAGCAGTGCACAGATCTCCTGCAGATCCTGTTGTGACTGTCAGTTCCCTGCAAATAATCTAGGGCATTATAAGTAGTACTGCTTGCCAAAAGTGTGGGCAGCATAACTGAGCCTAAATGATAATCTTGATTCTATAGAAAGGGACACCAGAATTAAGAAATTACAATATTAATTAAAGGTTGTCTCATCAACTTTAATTCAGTTCTTCATATGCATACTTGGTGTTGTAGTCTTAAATTACATTTCTTGTTTCACTCTCTCTCCTCCTTCTCCTTGCTCCAAATTCCTTTCTATGTGCCAAGTCCTGCAGTTTCCTCTTCTCCCCTATCTTCCTTATGCCCAGCATCAAACTGAACTGTGGTAGGCAGCTGTAATACCTGCATTTACACAGGCAGAAAATTTTCTGGCAGCTCAGTGGATTTCTAGCTTGTTGCTGCAGATGGCATGGGGGAGGAATGGGGCTTGTTCATTAAATTCTCTGTAGTCTCTACTGAACAAACAGAAATTTTTCTGAAGCCTTCCAGCTTGGCAAAGATCACAGACAGCTGAAAGTATATTCTTCACGCAAAGATTCCTTGCTGTATCATAGCTTGTCCTTGCCTCAAGGATATGAAGCCTAATGCTACTGAGGAAGAACCTTTCTGACATGGTCTACACAACCTGATATCCTGCAGATACACCCCTTTCTCAGACATCTGGATAGAGAAACAAGAAAACAAAACAAAAACAAAACAAGCAAACAAACAAATAAAATCAGACCATGGTAGTTTTAAACATGAGAAGTGACATCTCCAGTTAATGTCCTCTGGATATTAACTGGATAATATTGGATGCTTATCCAATAGCAAAATCTGGAACTTTCTGGATGTATCACATAAGTTTCAACTGTAGTTGTTGCCCTAGACAAGCTCCTAAGAATGCAAGCAAATATTATACAGTAAGAATGACACAACTAAACTTTCCAATATACAGATATGTCCCATTTGAATGATTTTCACACCAAGCAACTAGAACATTACCATTCTTTTCCGTATACCTTGCCACCACATCATCTGTCAGCTATGATTCTTATGTTCAATTACACATCTCCAGCTCTTATCTATGCCTTCATCCTCTCAGGTCTTATTTGCTACCACCATCTTCTTTCTTACTAGATTTTGTCCACAGGGACACTTTTCTGAATCTGCTTTAACCATGTTAGCTCTTTTTCTGCATCACTCCCTTTTTATCAGCCACAGCAAATACCTTTTCTATGTTCACTGTTAACGTCCCAGGCAGATTGTTCTATTGTCATTCATTCATTATCAGGACAGCATCAATCTTCAACCAGCCCAGCTTCCAGTTCCTTAGGTGATAACAACAGTGAGAACTGTGAGATCCATTATTATGCCACAGTGTGCCAGGGAACAAGGCGATGGAAAAATAAAGAACACAAGCCAAAAAAAAAAAAAAAAAAAATTAAGAGAGAGAAGGAGAAGAAAAGCACTTACCATTCCTTATGCTTTTACAATACAACCTCTGTGTTACTTTCCACTATAGATTGTGGAGGAAATATGCTTCTTTTTTAACTACCTGTTTTCTAACACTGAAAGACAAAGGAAGCTATCAGTCACAGCTTTGATCTTTCTCAGATCTAAGATGGTTTTCTAGTATTTATCCTACAGACTGCAGAAATCTGAACAAAAATTGCACCTTAAATATACAGTAATATTTGCTGTCTTGAAGTAATAGCAAATTTTGCCAGTGAGTGTAAAAAAGTGTTCCAAAGCGACTGATGCTTTCAAAATGTATAATACAGTATCTATTGAGAGACCCTTGTCAACCTCTAAAACATACTGTCCTGCTTAGTGCTGCCTTGACCCTTGATTTAAGGACCCATTCCAATCTCCTTATGAACCTGGCTAATATTCCTCTCCAGAGAACCATATGAATAAATTATTATATTCTTCTCTTTCATTTTTTCAGTCTTCCTTTCATGGGACATGCTCACTGAAATGCTGAGTTAGGTTCCTAACAAACATAAATGAGCATTGTTTTATGAGATTTCAAGGTGCAAGGCTAATTTGTGCAAGATGAGGATATGCAGCATGGCTTTTAATTTTATTCCATTATAGAAACAATATATATCAACACTTTATTGCTTAATACTTCATAGACTACAATAATGAGAACTTCTACATTTCAACCTCATTTGATTACCACAAGATATTATTAACATATAAATGGTAATTATCTCTGCAAAAGGGAAGATACCTGTTCACAGAGTACATCCAGCTATCACTGGAATCTTTGCTAGGCCTGGATTTTCCCCTCTCAACCAGACGCAATTCCTTTTCAGTGATTTAATTGCTTCCTTTCCATTTAATTATTTTGAGGATTAACTGCAGGCAAGTGTATTCCAATAATAGGCTCATCTACAAAGAACAGGAAGCTTTCCCTGTGGTCAAGGGAATTCATCACTTCCGACTGCAGCTCAGTCATACAGCTATCAGATTTCTCATTGCCCCTGGGCTTTATGTGTCACCTTGTCTGTTTGAGTGTGAGGAAACGTCATGGGATGAACTGCTTGTGCCTGGATTCCCACACAGAGCAGGAAGCAACAAAATCCTTCTCTAACCTGAGAAAAAGTTGTAAAGAATCCAAACTGGATAAATAAATTATTAACTATATATAATTAATACTCATTATATTTAGAATAGTTTCCAAAACAAACAAGATTTCTGACAGTGGTGTTTAAACTCTTCTTGAACTCCAGCAGCTTGGTGCCCACTGCCCTGGTGAGCCCATTCCAGAGCCCACCACCCTCTGGTGAAGAACCTGTTCCTAACACCCAAGGCCAAGGGGCCAGGAAGCACCCACAATAGGAACAGCAGAAATATGCAGATAGAAGAAGAGACACTCTATCCCCTTCCTAATTGTATAACATAATGCTCCCTAGTTTATCTGCCAGGAAGGGTACAGTGAAACAGTTCTGTACCTAACAGTAAGGCAAATCATACTGTCTTGGGTTGTTTTATCTTTTAGCTTGAGAGATATCTTTAGTCAAAGTTCCTTTTTTGCCAGACTAGGTGTACACAGAATAATTTTCTGTCATCAAATTCTAAGAACGTTTCTGTTTATAAAATGAAGGCTTAGAACTCATTAAGTAATAGACATCAGGTGAAGAATGTTTTATTTTCCTTCCTTTTTTTCTTCTTCTTTTTTTTTTTTTCCTTTTAATTGAATTTCCATCAAAGAAATAAGCTCTCCAGTTCACCCTCATTGGTAGAAAAAAGCCCATCTTAAGTTCGATACGTCTGGCAGTGAGTCAGGAGGTGATTTTTGCTGTCTCCTTTAATCTCAGATTTAGTTTCTACATTTGCATTTCTACTGCTCGTGTTTTGTGGAAGGAGACTTCTCCTTGTCCTACCCAGCAGAGGCACTGCTTATTTGTTAAGATGTGCAGCAGTGGAGGCATGGCAAGTACAGTAGGGAACACAATATAATCTTTATCCAGTCTCAGAGGGGGGGATGTCTACCTGCCAGCCCCACCCAAAAACTTCTCAGACCCTGAGCAGCTTTTTAAGTTTATATCCACAGATGTGGTTATAGTCACAGTCAGTGCTCAGTGGTGGGCCAGATCTGAGGCTGACTCTATGTCAGATGTCCTTAGTGAAGAGGCAGCAGGATTTAGCCAGTCAGGGGAAGCACCAAGCTAACCATTTCACGAGCACATGGGTCTGGACTAGCCCAGCAGAAATCACGTCTTGGCCAGTGTCCAGACTAAACAGACATAGGTGGTGAATGCAGGAAGGAACAAGGAGTATTATGATAGAAAATAGAGGAAAAGAGAACGAAGGTTAATCTGTACAGGAACAGAAGTGAGATGCTCAGGATCTTTTGATAGGGTGGTATAGAGGGTTTGGGGTAACTGTTGTGACACTGGGAAGTTTACAAGTTGATAATAATATAGGGAATTACATAGTGCATTCTGATATATATTTGACTTACATGTCCTGTCCTGTAAGTTTCCAGACAGAAAGAAACAAAAGGCCTGATTAATGACAATTTTGATAACACCTCTCTGAGAGAAAGGTTGCAGCAGTAGCTTGTACCACTTTAGCCCACCTATCTCCCCATTCATCCCCACTTCAGCAAACAGAGATGCATTACATGGAAGGGCCCAAAGGAGGGAAAATTTTCTGCACACCCCAGCATTGGAAAAGCCTCAGCTGGAAAATGTGGTCTATAGATATTTCAAGAACGTGTTTTTTCCTGTCACTCTCCCAAGTGGGACAGCCTGAAATTCTACTGTAGTGCCAGTATGAATTTGCTTAAAAATAGATACAGATACTAGATACAGGTCCCTGACTACATTAGTTCTGGACACCATGGATCAAGTTTGTTACATGCTGCAGCTGCAGAACAAAGTGGGATTATAATGCTATTCATGCAGGCTTACCTGTAGATCAGAGAAATGTCGCTAAAGTCATCAGTCGCTTATGCCCATCCCAGTGTAGCAGAGACAAAATTCTTACCAATTCTGTCAATTTTTAAATGAATTTTAGCTGATATCTTAGCAGATACATAAACAATGATTTTCATAAGATTGCATCTCTTTTTTAATTACTCCTGTTCTTTGGTCAAAATATTTGGAAACTGCATAAACAATTCAAATAAACTGAAAAAACAATTGACCACATACAGCAGTATGTAGTACTGTTAACAGCCATACTTACACAAAAACACTTCTAAGAATGTAGTCAAGAAGTAGGAGTGATGGGCAGCTGCTGCTGCTGCTGAGATGAACTATAATGCACAGTTTCAGTTTTATCTCATCAGGTAAGCAAAGACAGAATTTCAGAAGGCAAATATAGCAAAACATAAAAAGCAAGCAGCCAGCTTTACTGAAATGAGACACTGATGTCCAATATTGACTTGATAAGTAAAATTCAGATTTACAGCAATGCATATGAGAAAAAAAAAGTATCCTGATTTTACCTACTATGCTGTGTTCTCCCACCAGACTCAGGAACACAAACTAATCTGAGCCATCTCATTGCTTTAAAGAAGATTAGCAATACTAATTTCATTTCTGAAACATGTATGACTGACTAAATTTTCATTAAAAACTTCCAGAAACAGAATATGCAGTCCTTCCAGTCTATGCTTTCCCATGCTCAATTAGCTTTATGGTTAAAAAAAATTGCATAATGAATTTGTAGTGAATGAATACATTCCAATCTTTCTTTCTTTAAACGTCTTACTTTTGTCCCATTTATGGTGGATACAGAGAAAAGTATTCTTCCCTTTAAAAACAACAGAGTGCCTTAATATTATCAACCTTTCTTGCCACAAGTGTCCTTCATTGTCTTTGATTTTCGTCCTTTAGATCTTAACTCCTAGCTCAAGTTTTCTACAGCGTGCATCCATCAAGTTATACTTTTGCTTGTATACCACGAGTAAACGATTGTCTTCTCAAAAGAATATCATTTTGTTGATTCAGAAACTATTTGTGATCCACTATAATCCTAAAAACTTTTTGAAGCACTGCTCCCTAACGCTTCCCATACAGAATCAGTTCCATTATTTTTTCCTGTAGTACCTTGCCCTTGTCTCCCAACCTTGTCTCAGCCCCTCCTCAAGGATTAGTTACATCCTATCTTTCCAGTCTCTTTCTCCGGATTTTTATTTTTGCTGTTATCTTCCAACACATTTGGGGTCTTTCCTAGTACTGTGTCATGTGCAAAACTAAGGAGCATTCTGACTATTTGACCATCTGTTTTGCTAATGAAAACCCTGAATAGAAGCAGATCTAAGGCAGACCCCCCACAGAACCCTGAGTGTAATTAGACTTCATTAGCTACTGTATGGTGTGGTTATCTAATCAGTTTTGTACCCACAGAATAATGGCTGTTTTTTTTCCTTGCTTGGATATAAGAATGTCAGCTGAGACTCTTAAAAACTTTGCTTGAATAAAGATACACAAACTCTTGTGCTTGCTGTCTAAACACAACACTTGTTACCTGATCACCGAAGGAGTGTTCACTCGCTCAGATTTGATCTTTACAAATCTGCATTTTGGCCGCTTCTTCTCTCCATGTTCTTTTCCACATACTGCAGACTGCTCCAGCTGTATTATGGGAACTGAATTCTAATGATCAATCTGCAATTCTCTGTCCTTATTTTTTTCACTCCTCTTATGAATAGACACTAACTTTCCTTACTAAGTAGAAGCATCAATAGATGCACATTTTGGTCCTTACAGGAAAAGTGATCTGCGCTTAACAGTACTAGGTGTCTATCAAACCAGTATTTATTTATTGCACTATTTATGATAACCTGAGAGTATTTGATAAACTTTAGTTAAGGAAGATTTATAACTATCATTTCATCTCAGTAACACCTTGAAAATGCTAACAGAATGAAATAACATTTAAAGATACCTGGAAAGCTTTGAAGGTCACTGTTTATGGTGTCACTAGAGCAGAGGTTTTGATTGCAGTTTTAGATTATGGTGTCTCAGAGATGGAAGAATTTACAAAAAATATTTTATGGGTGTCAGGGGTCCAAGATATTCATGATGTCCAATCACAGCTTTAAACTCCAGATTTCCAATTTTATCTTTACAATAGTAACTGAGGACAAGACCCACACAGCCTAACTTTGGAAACAGGAGATCTAGTTGCCTGGGCTACAGTAACTATGCAGGCTCTCTTTCTGGGCAATGGAGACAAATTGACACCTCCTTCCTAACTGTGGTACAAAACAGGCGGGATGTCCTTTTCATTCTCTCTCAGCTGTACTTAAACGAACATTGCAGATGGGTTGCACTAATTGCTTTAGGGAGATGTTGCAGAACACAAAATGATGTCTCCACCATGAAAGCTGGTGGCTCTTCACTGGAATTGCTACTGTTATCTCAAGCATGAATCTTCCAGCTATACTGATATCTTTATTGGATACATCAAAAGCTAAGTGAACATGCCAGTAAAATAAACAGGCTCATAGTAGCCTGACGTATCTGAGTTTAAGCAAATGATGAATGCATTTCTGTTGCTATATATGTTAGATCTGTATCTAAGTAAAGGATTTGAGTTGTCAAGGCTGTTTACTGGGATGAGTGAAAAATTTCTATTTTATTACCTCAGTAGTGAGGAAGATTATATATCCCAGAAAAGGAAAATTTGAAAAGGTACTTACAAGTATTGATCCTACAGGTGGAATCATGGCACTGCCCAGGTGGGAAAGAACAACAGGAGGTCTCTGATCTCCTGTTCAAAGTAGCAGGAGCGTACAAGTAGCTAAAAAATCAAGGATTAAAAGAAACATACACAAGGTGAGAGACAACTTTAATGTTTTTGGAGATAAACTAGTAACTGGAAAATGTGAACTAAGGAAAAAAAAAATCTCTCCATGACAGATAATTCTACAACTCTTTCTGGAGGGAGCACTCATAAAGATGGATAAACACAGAAAAAAATGTCCATATATATTGCACATATGGAATTATTCTGATAATTTGCAGCTTTGTCACACAACTGATTGCATTTTTGTTGAAGAGAACATTGTTTAATTGGTCTGAATTTTTAATGAAATTTATTGTCTCAGAAATTCCTTTAGTTCAAGTAGTTGAGAAAGAACATAGTAAGCATTTTGTTTTGATTCTTTTTTAATAAAATGCTATTTTTCATATGCAAAAGCTAAAAGAAAAAAAATCTGAAAATGAAGCACAGCATTTGATACATATCCCTTGTTTATTTCAAGCTCTTTTTTTTTTTTTTTACTTGTTTGCTCTTTTTTTTTTTTTTTTTTTTTTTAATCATTTTGACTTTAAATTTAGCTGGCCTGAATTTTAATCCTTTATTTTTCTTGGCTCAAGCATGAATCATAACTCCACTGATTAATCAGATCTAATGAGTGACATCAGCCACAGTGGGAGAAAGATCTCAGACGAGATCAACGGTGAGATTAGTGCATAAATTAAGGCCACAGTCTAAATAGTGTCAGCTCATCATTGTATTTCACACTTCCATGAACACTTCTCAACTGTTAGCATTCCTTTACTGGATCCAGGATTTTCAGGATACAAGTCAGTCAAAATTAATGACAAAGCAGTATTCCCCAACAAAACCCTCATTTTCATGGCAGGAGGGATTTCCCTCACTCATAGTGAGTAGTAACGTTAAGTCAAATTTGAATTAATGCTTTCTTTTTCCAAGAATCAGCTGGACAAATCCCAGACAGACCCTCACAATCATATTCCAACACTGAGAATCACCCATGCATTAAACAAGTTCATTAATGCAAGTCCAGCTATGTCTGCATCATAGGTGAGCTTCCAGCTCTGTATTGCACAAGGCTATGATAAGCTGTTCTAAATAATTCTGCTTCTAAATTATGTGTATATGTATAAGATATACATGCACATAGACATTTGACATTTGAGCAGTTCGCTTTGAACTGGAGCAGCTGACAGACCTCCTTAATGCTACCATCATTAGCATAGCACTGCTTAACTTACTCCTGCCCAGTAAAACTGGCACCTCTTGGAGACACAGAGCAACTTCTGCCTTGTAAGTCAAATAGCTACTAAGAGGAAAAGCTTATTATAAGGGAAATATCTCTGAAAAATTCTGCTTTCATTGATGTGAATGTAAACTTAACATCACTGAATGAAAATTATTCTAGTTTTACATTGGCTTGAATAAGAATTGAATTTTCTTTATAACAGTGCCTCAGCACATCTCATCTTGACAGCGCTGCGTCTCTTTAGAAAAACAAAACTACTAACACAGTACTCATCATGAGTAACAGAAAATAGCAAAATCTTTCTGTCTTCAATTTTGCCTACCGAATATTAATTGGGAAATAATAGTTGTAACTTTTTGCTTAAAGAAACAACAAGGAATGTAAATTATGATTACTCTGAATAAAGAGAAGCTATATGCTAGATTAATCCCATTGATTTCTGAGGATATTTTTTATTGGTTTATATAATGTGGAAAATAGGCTAGATATACAGATATATAGATATAGACATAACGTGCATACATACATATATACATACACATATATATTTAGATAAATATATATACATATATTTTGTACAACAAAAGAAAAAATAAGATTCCTTTTCTTTAAATCCTTTAATCCTGAAAAATGTTGATATTAATCTTCCAGGTTTCTAATTGAAATTTTGTCATTTTCAATAATTGCAAGGAATGAAAAAAAGCAAAATTTTGCTAGAGAACCAAAATTTCTCAATAAAAACCACTCTTATTGTTGTTTTCTTCTTAATATCTTTTTTGTTTGTTTGTTTGTTTCTAGTAGGTTAAAAATGAATATAAAGGGTCTGCTCATCTTCATAGTAAGAGATGTGCATTTTCTGACTCAAAAGGGAAACTTAGTGTCCTGAATATTTTAAGTGTTGATAGGACTGTTCCAACATTATTTCATCCAATGGACTTTATCCAAGACATTGCTGCAGGTGACTAATTTTATAAATAGCAACAAATTGACTGACTCCATAATTTACATCAATAGGGCCTCCTTGGCTTGAAATGAAACAGATTGTACTGAGCTCCATACAGATTAATGGGGTCTTATTATGTCATCCAAGTAATTGATTTCCAAAGCAGAAGAAGAAACATCCCACAGAAATCAAATCATTACGAAAATGTCTCAGCTGAAGTATATTCTATTTGCAATCATAAAAAAAAAAAAAAAAAAAAAAAAAAAAAAAAAAAAAAAAAAAAAAAAAAAAAAAA
>PPHD01009950.1:0-20123 GCA_002909625.1 Bambusicola thoracicus | reverse complement strand
CCTTTCCGAAACGTGCTGATGGAGAACGAGAGAAATACACACAGACGTGAGCCCATCCTAATATACACCACACACTTAGCAGTTCCCTAGAAGTCCTGAAAGAACAAAACAACCCCCCCACGCTTCCTCAAACAAATTCAACAGTTTAAGCCACTACTCAGCCTAAGCCAAAGATTACTTGGTTTATTCATGCATATATCTTGCAGTTTCTTCCAGTTTCTTTCCAGGCACAACCAGCTAACTTTGCTACGTTCATCACATGTTATAAACCAAGGATGTTTCTCATAGAAAGGACGTGGGAAAATAAACAAGCAGTCTCCCCAAACCTCTGCACTTGAATTTCGAAGCTCTGGGAGGAATGCACCAAGAACTGAAGGTCACGTATTGGAAGGATAAGGCCCAGAAATGAAATCAAATAGAAATGTGGGTATTTAGGAAGTATAAAACGTGAAATGGAGGTCATGTTTGACACGCTGAAGCCATTGGAGGGCATCTCTTATTGATCTTTGCAGTACCAAATTACACTCCAGTCTACAGTTTATAGGAATGATTAATTCCTTCATTTCTCCTTTCCGGCCATTCACTTGTTTGTGGGTCACATATCAGCTGCTGTGTTCAAGGAGCAAACATTCTCGTTAATTCTGAAGTTAGTTAGCTAATACAGAGTAAAAATAGTCCTATGCTTCTCCACATTAGTTGCCAGTATCTAAAGGGTGCAAAGGAATCCCTGGGGCAAGCTGAAAGCGGCCTCTCTGCAGCTAAGCACCTAACAAAGAGATTGCCCTGCAGCAAAGGGCAGAGGACCAGAGAAGAAGAAACATGAGAACATTCATTCCAGAGGCTCTGAGGCCATATGCATCATTCTTCTGGCCCCTCAGGCAAACGAGAGCAAAAGGATGACTTGAAGATTTCACCCGAGATAATGCATAGGAATGTGGGTTACATTCCATGGCAGCCATGAAGCTCAGTGCAGGCCACTGCACCCTTACCAAACCTTCAAATGCAGTTGCTGGTTAAAAAAATCAGTAGTGACTGAATTTGCTGCAGCTACCCAGCACTGCATAGCACTCTGAACTGGCAAACGAGAAGATATGTGAGAATTTACTCTATTATAACTATTGAGTCTGGCAACTCCTGTTTTTCAAACACATCAATGGGGTTATTGGATGGGGAGGTGTTTATCTGGGAATTCAAAAAAGGCATTTTCTCTAAGCTTCCATGCAGGTATTCCAGGTGGTCATTCCTCCTCCCGACAGCCAGGATGATTCCAGAGGAGAGAAAGCCCTCTTTCATGCCTGCCCTGTTAATAACAAGCAGCTGGGACAGACCAGAAGGAAAAGCCACAGACATTAACTTCATGCTCTGCTCTTTCAGGTCACACCTGTAGATTTCGATACAACATACAGTCATGAGGTTCTTGTGTTTTTACCTTGTTGGGCCCGAGGCATTCCTGGAAGGCATCACCGATCTCTGCTTCGTTGCTGTAAGCTGCTGCACAATCAATGTGGCGATAACCCACACTTAGGGCATATTTCACTGCTTCTTTCACCTGCAATCACAAGCAGATTACCAAACGCAACCAGCGGAAAGGAACACAACTGAAAAAAATTGCTAAGGACTTAATGAGGAGCACTGCCAAAGTACAGAGCTACGGAAGCTCGTGAGATCCCAGCAGAGTAGGTAGGAGCGCTCTATGGCACAGCCTTGGTGAGCAGAGCCAAGTGCCAGCAGGCACCCCAAGAGTAACATGAAAACAGACTGTGCATGCAGGCCGAGCATGGAAGAACTCACTGCACAGAATGGAAACCCATTCTTAGCTGCAGTTGCCACACTTCTGTTAAGCATCAGAGGAGCTGTAAGAAGCAGATTTCAAATAAAAACGTATCCAGACAGTCTCAGTGGGACTAACCGGCCAATCAGGCAGTGGTAGCCAAGCTGGAAAGGTACAACCTCTCTCCCAGGAAAAGGAAAGCCAGGTTTCTAATTTCGTAATTTCCAGAGCTCAGGTTTGGTTCAACTATTTAATTTCTAAGATAAGGCCACTTCAGGGCACATTTATCTCCTGTGTCTCGTTCCCACTGATGGTGCAACGGCAGTCACTATACTGGTGGTTATTAACCCATGGCCTGCAGGGATCCCCTGCTGATGCTCAGCTTCATATTTTGCTTTACACGCTTCTGATGAAGAAGGTGCTGCCAACAGCCAGAACGGCTGGAACCAACGCACCACGCTTCGGTTGTGTTTCTGCTGCTGAAAGCTGTAATGAAGCACAAGTACAACGTATATCGTCACGTGCTGGCATTAGATATGGAGCAAGGCTAGAAACCAAAGAGGGAACACAGAATGGCATCTCTTCCAGGGTGCTTAAGTGGCTTTTCAATAGAGGTTTTCAATAACAGTATTGTGTAAGCATGTAGAAATTGCACTAGTGTCACCATCTCCCTTTAAACAGAGCATTGAGTAAAATCCATCCTATTTAACTTCCAGTGGTCGGTGTGCACACATTCTCTGTTCACCTCTGATGTCAGAGCACACCTCTGTACAGGGATTTCTATGTACTGCTCTTCCCAGACCTGTCTCATGGGACTGATGGAGATTAAGTTACTCTTGGAGGTTAGTTGGAGACATTAAAAACATCAACAAGGGCTAGAGCCTGATCGCTTCTTTCAGCTCAAGTACCAGCATTTTCAATTTTAAAGCTAACGAAGTGATTAACACCAAGGCTCCTGCTTTAGATGCTACCAAGAAAAGGGGGAATGAGACGTGAAAGAGCTCTCTCATCTGCTGGTGAATTTCATTTGCTTTTCCTGTCAAGAACTGCAGTAAAAGCAGACACAGGATATTCTGACTGCATTCTTTGGCATTTTGAGAGGAAAAGTGGAACTCAGACTGGTTGCCCTTAGCCAGAATGACAAAGCACTTCTATTACAACAGTGAAATCAGCTGTTCCCCTCTCTGGCAGGATGGGATTTACAGCCCTTCTTTCACTTTGACAGGACATTTCTCAGAAGGTCACTGGGAAGTCGAGGTCACAAGAACTCTGAAGTCACCTGGGACAGACTGCAGGCTTTTAAAGCTGAACATCCCCCCTCCTTAACGGCGGAAGTTATGGGGAAGAAGCACGCTCTGTTTAACTCTGGGGTGTGCCCACCCCCCCCTTTTTATTTCTAAAGGCATAGCAGAAAGGAAAGGGAAACCAGCACGGGGTTTTTCTGAACTATTCCCTCATTTCCTCTATCACGTATTGGTTTTTATGTTGTAAATCCAAGCAGGAACAAAATTTGCATAAAACTTTATGGCACCGCTTGCAGAAAGCCAGGGGTAAGGCACTCAAGTGCCTCTGGACAGTCATAAAAGCAGAGGCCATATTTCAGGATCAGTGTTTTCATGTATTTCTAGCACTGACAAACTAGGACCAATCATTTAACTGCAGTTTGGATCTGGGCACAGTTTTCACTTGCGTCAACTACTCTCAGCCTACTCAGACATTCCCATCCGAACAGAGAGGTCCTGGTCCATGCAAAAGGCAAGTAATAAAGAGCAAGATGTACAAATAAGAGCTTCTGTGAGGCAATTAACCCTGACAGAAGGATGTGAGTGTAAGAAGAGTGCTTTGTTTCAAGAGAAACTTTTAGTATTCTTGACATTATGTTCAAGCAGGTACATGCATCTCCTGGGGTGGGGAAGACTCAGCATTAGTTAGAGATTCAAATGCCTCGGGATATTTTGTGTTGTATGGTAGTAACAGCCAAAGGATCCTTGCAGCTTTTCTTTTGTGCAGCCTGTGGAAGGAGCAATTACTGAATTAATTTTTGAGTTGAGTCAGACAGCTTAAGTAAAAACAGATCATCAGGCCACGTGATATTCAGGTGCAGTGTGACCAAATAGTTTGCTGTAAAGGAAGGAACTCAGACCACCCTATGAATGGTAACTTGCAGTTTTGCTTCCCCAAAGCAATGAGTTATGTCTCCTATCCTTCAGATACTTAATTCAAGTTCTTCCCTTAATATATCCCAGTAGGAGTGAATTTGTGCTCCCATATGCAGGATTCTCTAGATCCTCTGGCAAGGTTTTCAGGGCCTAAGCAGTCTCCTCCACAGCTGCAGTGCTGTCACAAGATACCCAGCCTGACTGGTTTTCTGAGGTATGCATTTCCTCTTCTAGCTTTCCTGAACTTTCACACAGAAATACAGTCCCCTCTCAGCCCCACATCTCCTGTCCCAACAGAGCCAGCCTCTGTCACAGCACCTGAGACTGTTCCATCCTCCAGGCTGAAAGTGTGGCCCACTTGTGAGAAGAGAAGCAAACATTAAAGGATTACAGCTCCAATGCTAATAGTCCATGCCACTGATATTCCTGATGCTTCAGCCTCAAAGGACTTCTGTCTTTGGACTCATTCATGCTACTGCTCAGAAGCTTCTGTACTGTATTCACTTCCACTCAATAGCTCTCCATCACGTTCCTATGGTAACGTCTAAAACAAATTTCTCTTCTTAGCGTTTGATCATGTAAAGCAAAAAACATCATGTTATTCTAAATTCCCTCCCAAGCTGGGCTTAGATTCAGTAATTCTTTTTCCCTTTGACCTCACCTCCTATGAAACCGGGGCTGCAATGGTACCTTTGTCCTGCACTGCTGAGATCTGGCTTCAAGTTGAAGGGTTGTTTAGGATCAGGAATAATAATGGCAATGATAAAGAAATTATTCAAGAGCGTAAGGTCAAGACTGAACAACAGCTTGGCAAGGAAAATAACTGCAACCTGCAAAATATTTACTTGAAATAATTTAAAAGCAAGCTAATTGCACTCTTGCTCCTAATTAAGCCCTTGTACAAAAGAGATTTTGATAAGTAGTGTGTATTTGGGAAGTGGCTGCGTTGAATACAATCCATGATTATTCTGCCGTTGTGGGTCTTTGGCCCCTGGTCTTTAATTCACAATCATAGTTACTCTCCCTGAACTACATTATGCCCTTTCAGAAGTAAATCATTTGGATGCTCTGCCAAATTGCTGCTGTGCCTCTGAATCTGATAAATGTCCATTAAAAATGAAAAGGATGCAAACAATTTCCAAGAGTGATAAACAGGAACTTATTTATTCCATAGGAATAGCAGCATCTTCTGTAACTCTGGCTGTTTTTTACTACATTTTCTAGATTTTGCCTTCAATGCATTCAAGGAACACATCTTTGAAGGCAGTAATTGTTCCACAGTTGTGACCCCCATTGACTTCCATTGGACCCCAGGTAGATCAAAGTAGCAGATCCCTGCTGGATTCAGCTGCTGGCAGTGCTACTTATGATGGCAAACCTACCTGAGATAGGCTTATATTATGCACAAGCAGGATCTTTCTTGGCTGTAAGACTGCACTTTCCTCAGGACAGTTAGTGCACAAAGTAACGCGCTGATATTTTGTTTGTTTAGTTTCAGGCATTTGTTTTAGTACAATGCACATTAAACTACCTTGGGTCTGCAGGAATTCATCCACTATGTTCCAGCTTATTAATAAATGTAATGCAGCTGGCAGCTGATGTGACAGAGCTGAACATTCTCCCTCATCCTCATTTAACGAGCTGATGGAGCCGTCACTCTGCCTTGGGTTCCACGTCAGTACAGCTTCCATTCCAAACAGAACCACTGTCCTGGCAATTGTTTGGGCAGGAAACCTAATAAGAAGGTGACTCTGAATAGATGTAATTTTTATAGCTTGTTTCCCACCTTTTCCTCCAGCTGGCAAGACAGAATAGCACAAGGAGTCATCTCAAGAAGGCTTTCTGAACTTTCCATCTGTCACAAGCACAGTTTCACCTGACTTACTCCTGTAACTATCATGAGGCTAACATGAAAGTATAGCAAGATACATGTTTACTGACATGCAGTGGTACACAAAGTCCAAAAGGCATTAAAATAAGAATACCAATTAAGAAATCTTCCAAA
This sequence comes from Bambusicola thoracicus, assembly GCA_002909625.1. Lineage (NCBI taxonomy): Eukaryota > Metazoa > Chordata > Aves > Galliformes > Phasianidae > Bambusicola > Bambusicola thoracicus. The sequence goes on along the minus strand of PPHD01009950.1, from coordinate 14,188 downwards.
GAAGAAGACACTCCTGCTGGACACTGCGTATACCTGCTGTGAAAGGCAAGGTCTGCCCTCAGGAATTTCTCTTTTAAATTAAAAGGAAAGGAAAAGACAGACAAGGGAAAGTATTACAACAGGAGGCACAGTCCATAGCATGCAAACATTCCCACAGACAATCTGCAGTAAGACACAGAATTGTTTCCAACTCTGCCATTTGCCATCTCATTGAATTTAGAAACAGAGTGGCTCCCCAATGACACATTAGCCATCACAGCCTAAAAGCAATGTGACCCAAACAAGTTCTGAGTTCTGCTGCTACACACAGGCAGACCACAGGAATAAGACTTATTGCAACAACTGGAGCTCCCGCCTCCCAAAATAATCCTTTCAACTGAGTCACCAGATCAAGCCAGAGGGATGCCTGGTCACACTGGCAGCCTGAGGATTGCAAAGTCAGGCACCAAATTATAACTACAGCACTAATTGGTCTCTTTCTGGATTCATCTCCCAGAGCACCACCGCCTAAGGTCTGGTTTAATGAGTCTTAAGGGATCTGCTACTGTTGTCTTAAAGCCTCTCCCATGCATCTCAGTCATGCTTCCGTGGACCTATGACTAAACCCATGCAAGTACAGGATCCAGGTCTCAGACCCAGGATCTTCAAAAGAAGCGTACAGAATGCAAATAGTAGGTGAGAGCACATGATATTCATGTGTGGTTTGTTCCCTACTTACTTGGCCAGGTTCACTTTTCCAGGTTCCCAGTCCTATGAGAGGGATCTTCTGCCCATTGTAGAGTGCAACAAAGTCACATCCTGCAGACATTTTTGCTTCAAGAAGAAAAAGAGCAAATTGAGTTTCTGCAGCAATTCAGTAGATTATATAAAATGTCCTTTTCTATGCAAGAGTAAATAAATAAAATCACACAGGTCTTGATAATGCTTTAGTTGTCAGACTGGAACAAAGCTGCAGCAAGGTCTTTACCAGCTTCTGGTGGCACAAACCAGATCTATAACCTTACAGCTATAAAAGAGACTAGGAAGAAAGGCTCTTTCTCCTCTTCCTTCTTATTCCTTTACCTCTTTCTCAGTGCACAGCTGTGAGTTTTCTCAGACTTGAGAAGTACATCCAATCTCTCTCTTCCAAACCAGCAGTAACCATTGATGGTACAAAAGAAGCAAGGACTTCTGCACAGTCTTTCCCTTTTACCAACTCCCTACCGGCTGACTGAGGAACCAAGCTCTAATTACTGCTGCAGCTGGGGATAAACACTCATTTTTAAGTAACTCTGACATATCAATATAAATAGCCATGTGCAAAAAAGCAGTAGGTCTTTGTGTATTTGTACGTTTGGAACCCCAAAATGACTTTGTCATCCTGCTCTTTCCCATCTCCTGGCTCAAGTGATAAGGGATGCTATCTTTTAAAGAGCTGAAAGGTCTCCTGTTCCCATACTGTGGAAATCTGCACGTGGACTCTGCTGGCAATTCGACAACAAGAACTCAACTTGATGCAGTGATGATCAACTAAGATGCAGTTCAAGTACAGACAGTATACCAACTAGTATTGCTATCACAGGAGGTGATAGTAATACTGATTTCTCACAGATCCACAGGGGAGTAGCATTCTTCTCTTACTAAAGGGAGAACGTGAAAATACTGCACAAGGTAAACATCACTTTGGGCTTGGGCTTTTCTCATGCTTAACACCAGGATACGCATGCATTTTCCACATGAAATGCAATACAGCCCCAGCAGGATCTTCCATTACCTGTCGCTGGCGTTATAGCTGCTGCAGACAGTAATCTGCTCATAGATTTTATCAGAGAGGAAGCTTTTATACTGTGTCCCAACATCCTCCCAATCTATCTTTCTGGCCGAACTGTTAAAAACAAACTACATTCAGGATGAGCTCCAAAGGCAGCCAGCTGACTTCAGCAGAAGACAAGGAAGTTACTGCTCACGTTTAGCTGCGTCCACACTCCCAAATGTTATTTACTTCATAACACACAGACAAGAACAAGAGTGGAAGGATGCAGTGCTGGCTAAATGGCTGACTATGCAGGAGGAATGTATATCTTCAGAGTGAAGCCTTCACACAGAATACTGCTCCAAAACAGCTCTGCTTCCTCCATAGTGCTGTTCCCATCTTTCTCCTACGATGGATGGATGCGCTCACACAGCAAGTTTATATTTTCCATTTCTCACTCAGCTTCTCAAGCCACATTTTTTGAGATGGAGATCCCCAGCACTGAGTAGGCTCAGGCTGCAGCACCGTACCTCACACCCAGCGTGGCCTTCACGTCCGTGCTGCACACATCTCACAGCTGCAGGATATGCTCAGCAGAACAGAGCAGCGTGCGGGCAGCTCCCACCCGGTACCTTTCATTCGGCCACCTGCACGTCCTTGCCTTTATCTATCAGAGCAGAAGTTCTCATGTGAGCGTCTTCTCTGTTTGGCAGTGCAAGTGAGTCGTTCTCTTGTAAGAGAAGCCTCTAACAGCTCCAGTGACCAAAACAATGGGCCTGCACAGCACGCTGCATGTGTCACAGACAGCTGCTTGATGCTGTAGCACACAGGGTGCCCAGCAGGTGAAGGGATGTCTGACTGCCCATACGGTTTGCCTTCCTTATAGAGCTAGCTGCAATACATAGCATTTGAGACGCTACCCTGCTGAGTCTGAGTGGCTTTCCTACTGGGGCTGCAATGGCCCAACACCTTTTGGTGCAGAATAGTCGGACAAATCAGTGTGGATTTGCACTGAGATACATTCAGTCCAAATGGTGGTGTAAAGGCAGTCAGCAGACTGCTGGTGCGCGTTCACTTTGGGGAGGGGCTGTGGAACAGTCAGAATAGGATACTGACATTCTCTTCTGCGCTGAAGATTTGCACAGCCATTTTGTTGCCAGCTGTGCACAGCTGGGCCCACTTTACCTGGATTAAGCTGCCTGCACAATTCTTACATCACGCGGTGCAACCGAGGCCTGGGGGCTTTTGCATTGGTGCTGCCCTGCAACGCCACACAGCAGGCATGTGCTCCACACCGCCACGTTGTGCAATCATCTTAAATGCAGCACTTCGGCCCAGAAGACAAGGTGCACCCGTTTAATTGCTAACTACCATTAGGGTGTTCTGCAGAACCATCTCGCTTCATGTAGCATCGTTGTACATTAACACTGCGCTGAGAGCACGGCTGCGGACTCGGGAAGAATGGAAATGTTACAAGAAAGCACTCATTAATAGTTTCCACTCTGATTCTTCCCCTAACGAGGAGAGGCAAAGTGCCCATGACCTGCTGCTGGTCTGCTCATCCTAAGGCAGCACGGCTCTCTGAAGGGAGAAAATGCAATACAGAAAAAGAAGGTGCAGCTGGTACGAGTGAGATACGGCTTCAGCATCACCCACCTCTCCTACTCCCACACCGACACCAAAGAGTAAAGCTCAGAATAACTCAAATCAGTGCGTGCAGCCCGGCCAGGAGGACGCATTCATAACACGGGAAGCGCAAACTATGCTCATCCATCCATCCATCCATCCACCCGCAGCCACAGCTCGCCGTTAAGCAAAGCGACGTGCCTTCTGCCAGCACAACACGTACTACAGCAGCAGCGCACACATACGTATAGCGCTAAAACCGCAAACACGGCCCCGCCCGCTCTGCCCCCCCCCCCGGCCCGCTGCCAGCCCCCACTCGGCTCCCCCGCAGCCGTCCCCGCCGCGGGCAGCGCGTACAGCAGCGGGAGGCGCCCCGGGACAGCGCGCCGCACTCACCCGCACCGCCGCACGCACCGCCACGCACGCTCGGCCACTGCCGCCGCTCTGCGCTTCCGCTTCCGGCCGCCAGCGGGCAGCGCGGGTCGGGCCTGTGCGGGGTGCTGTGCGGGGTGCTGTGCAGGGCTGCGGGCACGGCCTGGAGCTGCTGGAGCGGGGAGCGCTCTCACACATAGCGTTTAGGTGGTCCTGCGTGCGGCCAGGAGCGGGACCTGGTGATGCCTTCCTGCTCTGGATGGTCTGGTGTTTGTTTTATGGGCAGCCCTAATGACCTTCTTTACAAGTTCTTTACCAGGAGAGTGGTGAGGTGCTGGAACGGGCTGCCCAGAGAGGTTGTGGATGCCCCGTCCCTGGAGGTGTTCAATGCCAGGCTGGACGAGGCCCTGGGCAACCTGGTCTAGTAAATGGGGTGGTTGGTGGCCCTGCCCAGCAGGGGGGTTGGAGATTCATGATCCTTGAGGTCCCTTCCAACCCAGGCCATTCTGTGATTCCGTGTGATTCTGTGACCGAGAAGGCAGGGAATGCGCCATGGCATTTACAATCATTTGACCTTAGCTTTTGTCCTAAAAGGCGCCCAAAGAAGCGTGGCTTCCCGAGGAGACATCAATCTCCTGCTGCAGGTGCACAGCACTGCACTTCCCTCTTCGCACGAGAAGGCTGAAAGCAAAATTAAAGCAGAGCGACTTCACCACACCGGTACAGCTGGGAATGTGCAGCACTGCCGGCGCGGTCACTGCCTGCACCGATTGCAGTGGGAACAGAACTGTGGCTGTGGCTGAGACGGCCACTTTGGGCTTACAAACACCACCAGGGGAAACTGTAACCAGCTTTGGTGTTTACTGCAGGCTTCCATCAAAAAGCAGACATCGTCAAGGCGCGCAGTAATACAGTGTGCTAATGCCACATTTGAAGAAGAGAGCTGTTAGGAAGGAAGAGGCTGTGCGGGACGTTTTGACCCAGAAACACAGTGTGTGCTTGGGCAAAACAAGGAGAACGAAATACATGCCTTGTGTGTTTAATGATAGGTAATTGCTTTCATTACAACTGGCGTGCAGCAGCTGCTGTGCATGAATGCCCAGAGGCCTGGGAACACCCCATCTCTTGCCTTACGAATGACTTTTTGCATGGATTATGTTAAAATGTCCCCACATGTACAGGATTTTACTCACACTGGGCTGCAGTAATACAATGTGTGTCCAGGAAGGTCTGTGTGCTCAGCATTCACCGGGCTTTACATATAGGTGGGGATCAGCTGTGCAGAGCACGCAGTGGTGTGCTGGCTTATGGGGCACGCAGGGACCAGCAGTGCTGTACGAGCACTGTGTGTGCTCCAGGGCATGCTACAGGCACCGACCCAAAGCAAAGTGCCCCGTGGTAGCTGTACAGAATGGGTACGTTGTGCGTGTAAGGGTGAGAAATGAGCACAACGAGCCCTGCATCGTAGGAAAGCCACTGCTGCTGGATCTCACTCTTCCTCTAAATGCAGCCTATCCTCTCCCTCTCCGACGGCTCCTAATTACCGCGGCTTGGTTCTATTAAGGCGTTAAAGCCATTTCTCGCAAGGAGCCGTCTGACTCATCCTGCCGTGAGCCGCTTCCAACCGTTCGGCCGGCTGTTTCCCCGGCCGCCATCCAAGCGCTGAGCGCTGCCTTTCTTCAGCCGCCGCGCAGCGCGGGGCAGATAAGGCGCGGGGCGGCTATCGCCCGGCGGCCGCATTGTGCCGAGTCATGCTGCCTCTGCGGGCGGCCCGGGAAGGCGGGACGGCACGAACGGACCGGGAGCGCCGCGCCCGTCTCCTCGCGAGATCGGGGCCGCTATAAAGGGGCGGCGCGGCGGGGGCTGCGGCAGTTCGCGGCTTCCTGCTGGAGTGCGGATTGTGCCGTGCGGGGCTCTTTGTGTGAGTGGGGGCGGGGAGCGGGATGGGATCGCGTGTGCTGCGCGCAGTGCTCGGCGTGGGGGTCGCCTGGGGGTGGGTTGGGGTTGCACGTTGCTTTCGCTTATGGCTTTGGTCCTGTCCCCCTTTCTCTTTTTCCCTGTCCGCGGAGAGGGGCAGAGCGAAGCTGCCCTCTGAGGAGGGCTCTGCTGGGAACGCCGCTTTCTGCAGCCGTCTGGCGTGTATTATTTTTTTCCCCCCTTTCTCGAAAGAAAGGGCTGCGGGGCACAGAGGGGCCGAGCACAGCTCCCTGCACGCCGCCTCCCGGCGCTGCGCGGGGAGGAGCGGCGGGGGCTGCTCGGAGCGGAGCGGGGCCGGGCTGGGCCTCGGGCGGAGCGGTCCGGCTGCGGGCTGCTGTGCGGTCTGCGCCGGCCCGGCTGCGGGGCGGCCCCGCCGGGAGCTGGATGGCGGTACCGCCCTTCTCCGACCGCGGCTCGGTACCTTCACCGCATCGCTGTGGCGATGTAGGGGTGGTGAAGGGGAAGGCTGCCGTGTTTGGGGATGGCCTTTCGCTCCCGTCGGAGTATCCTACAGGTATGAATTTCCAGTAGGAATGCGGGCCCGGCTTGTTATAATTGCGGCGTGGCGGTAAGGAGGCCGCGAGCAGCCGAGGCGCTCCGTGCTGGAGGAGCCGCGCTTCGCTTGCGGCGCCGTGCTGCTGGAATGGAAGGAACTCGCGCGCAGTCTGTGCTCCGTTCCTCGGCGGATTAGGAAACGCTGCGGCTGAAAATCCACGCCGAGCGTGCGGCTGTGTGCCGCCCCTGCCTGGGAGAGCAGGCGGTGCCACACTGCGTCTGCTTTCTTCATTTGCTGCGGTTCTTGCAGTAGGATACCGCTAGATCTCCTAGCCTGATGGTAAAGACTTGCAGGTTATCTATAAAGGGACGATAATTCCTCCACCGGGAGGTATCGGAGAGCGGTCTGACTGCCTTTATTTGACACCGTATTCCTAGTATTATGCGCAGGGAACAAATATAGGTCTGGCATAGTACTGAGCACAAGGCTGACCTTGAGCTTGAGTATGGGGGAAGAATGCAATTCCGTGGTGAAACATGGGGCCGTGTGCTCCAGGGAAAATAGGGATTGCTTAAAAGGCAGAGCTTCCTGGTAGTTTCAGAACTGCATCTGCATCTATGGCTCCATGAAGTGGTCAGGGGGATTGTTAGCAGCAGCATGCTGACCTGCTTCAGTACCATCTTATGAATGCTTTGCACTTCTGGCTATGTTGGTTCATAAGGTTGTGCTGGTTTGCTGCATTTGAAGATGAACCCCTTGGATGAGGTGGAAATGTGCAGCTTTTTGTGTGAGGCAGTTGAACATGCTGGGTAAGGTGGCATTTTGTGAAGTGCAGTGAAGGATGGGGTTACTGTCCCTCTTCTCTGCATGTAAGAGGAGCCTTCAGATGTTAAACTCCTCATAGAAGCTCTCAATTGATCAGTTCAAACTTGATTAAAAATTAAAACCTTGTGAGATGTGAGGTAACTCCAGGAGCTGTGGTGAGGGAGGAGGAGCCAAGAAATAAAGCGCATCTGACCTGTTCTGGAATGGACTTTGTGCTGTGCAGGCAGTGTTCATAAAGGTCTTTGAATCTCAGCTTTGTGTAGCAATATGAGACTCAGTAATAGTAACCTCTCAGAGGCTTGCGTTTCCATGCCAGCTCATTCTTTTGCAGCATGTAAAATGACTTCAGTGAGATCACTTAAGGACTGAGCTGAAGGGACTGGGTTCGTGAAGCTGTCTATTGAAAGATAGTGCTCTGAAATAACTGGAACTCTGAAATGCTGAATCTGTAAACTGAGCAGAAGTGCTGTACAGGACATGCTACGGAGGGCTGGACTTAGGGCTGGTGGCCAGAAGTAAACTTCTCTTGGCCTTGTGTACACTCTCTCTCTTTTTCAATAGACTGAAATGTTCAGGGGAACCAGCCAGGCTTCGCTGGTTAAAGCCTTTGTAAAACTTTAGTTGTTAATATAAGCTGTAAATCGAAATACACCATGAGCCTTGTTTGTAAATAGAATAAGGTTTCTTTGTTTGCAGGGCTGAAGAGTAGTTATGGAGAGCGTTGTTCTCTTAGAGATAAACAAAACTCTGCTTGGAGACGAGGTTTGAGGTCCTACGCTCCCTTATGAGCTTGAACAAGAGTCTTCTCATCAGAAGTTAGGAAGAAAAGCTTTCTAACTCACCCACCTGTTGAGGCTGGAAGACTGAGTGTGAATACAGCTGAAATTCTACAGGCTGGAAGAGAGCTGTCTAATGAGCTGTTACTGGTCTAAGATGATAATTGTAGTGTTAGGAAACTAACGTGCCATCAGGAATGTACTTAGTAGTTTCATCTGGATACCTGACTAAATGAATTTTACTCTTAAGCCTTGCTGCAAGGTCAAATGCTGATTAACTGCCCCATTGATGTTTAAACTGATGTGATGCTTTGCACCCGGAAGTGAAGATATATTCAAACCTACAACTATCTAAACTGCACTGTTAATTCTTTTCTAGGTTAAGTCAAGATGTCTTCAGGAAAGGCTTTCATTGGAAAACCAGCCCCTGAGTTTACTGCCACAGCTGTAATGCCAGATGGGCAATTCAAAGATATCAAGCTCTCTGACTATAGAGGTAGGCTTATGTGCATCTAATTACGCAAATGCCATCTCCCCATGTGCAGGAGTTGTGGGGTGGGGAGGGGGAGCATCTAATTAAGCCTTTGATTTGGTTTCCCAGTAACAGTGACCACTTGACTGTAGACAGTTGACAGTGATTTTGTTCACTGCCAACTGGAGCGTGTTTGGGAAGCTGTTGACAGCACGGCTGAATGTCCTAATTATGATGATTGTTGATTATTAGCATAAAATTCCTTTAAAATAGAACAATTGAGTCTCATCCTAAATTCAGTCAGTTTGAGTCTGATATAACATCTTCAGAACATTAGGTGAAACTACAAAGTCTTGTAGGTTTATCGGTTGGTGGAAAGTGGACTTCCCTCTAACGGAGCTTCTTTCTACTGAAGTACTGGAAAGCTGTTCTCTTCTGTCATTGTCTGCAAGTTTGGTACTGCTACAGAACCTAATGTAAGAGATTAACTGGTGACATTGCTCTCCTAGGAAAATATGTTGTGTTCTTCTTCTACCCTCTGGACTTCACTTTTGTTTGTCCAACTGAAATTATCGCGTACAGTGACAGAGCTGATGAGTTCAAGAAAATTAACTGTGAAATAATTGGAGCTTCTGTTGACTCTCACTTCTGTCACCTTGCCTGGTAAGAATCAGCCTTTTCACCTTATACAGTATTGTGCCTGGCCTCAATTCTTACAGGAACTAGATTCTGAGTATTCAGACTTGAGCTTAATTTACTGGTGTATCAAATAAAGGCATGTGGGAAGTACTGTCATTCCAAGTACTTCTGAACAGAATGGGGAATACAGGTCAGTTCCTTTGTTACCTTGTGGCACACTTTGTGCATCCTTAGAGCTCTTAGGGTGAGCTTTATGAACTGACATTGAGTACTTTATGAACTGACATTTTTCTTAATGCTTCTGCTTTTAGGATCAACACTCCTAAGAAACAAGGTGGGTTGGGCACTATGAAAATCCCACTGGTTTCTGATACAAAGCGTGTTATTGCCAGAGACTATGGAGTACTTAAAGAGGATGAAGGTATTGCATACAGGTAATGAGCAATAAGGTAAACCTGTTAATGTTACAACATACAGCTTTAATGCAGAACTTGTATTCACTTGAACACCTGCAGTGCAGTGAAGTTCTTAGCTATTCAAGGTGTAAGCTGCTTTAAGTTATCACACTTTTGCAAGGAGAGACGTCACTTGTTTAGAGTTATGGTTTTGGTGAGCTAGATAAATGTCTGCTGCTTTCCTTTGATAACAGCATTACTTAGACCATTACCTATCTACATGATGCAGGTGAGCTTATGCAAACATGGCTAATACAAGATCTACATAGTCATGAAAGTGATTATAGGCATTTAGTGACTAAAGTACAGAGGAATTAAAAGCCATGCCTTATCTTTTAGTCAGCTGAACAGTTGAAGTTGCTGAGGGAGCTGAACTTCTGCTCATTCTTCATGTGACTTTAGAGAACTGATTGGCCATAGCTGTATTTCTAAGAACTGCAGAGTTTTTTTTCCCTCCTTTAGAAGTAATACTTTAATTCCATTTTTTTTCTTTTACTTTCTTTCCACTGCTATATTCCTTAAATCAAAACAAACACAGGAAAGTCACATTTCATTTTGTATTTATCTGCTGTCTCTCTTAGCTTTTGCTGAATGTATGATTATTTTATGGTGTTGTATTAGTGTACAAACTACACTAGGTAGGGTTCTTTGTTTTGGAGGAAAGAAGAGGTTAATAATACTATACTGTGGCATTAAGTTTTGTTTCTGAAACTTGTTTCAGACAGATCTGTTAGAACCTGTGTTTAACTTCAGGTCTGTCTTTGTAGGGGTCTGTTCATAATTGATGAGAAGGGGATCTTGAGGCAGATAACAATCAACGATCTTCCTGTTGGCCGTTCTGTTGATGAGACCCTCAGGCTTGTGCAGGCCTTCCAGTTCACAGATAAACATGGAGAAGGTAAGGGTTCACTCTGATTCTAAATGGGTCTCTAGAGAAGAGTATTAACTAAGCAGGTTAAATAGGTTTGCTGAAAGGTACTAAGTATGTATATAAAATTCTACTTTTTGTAATGAAGGTGTTTCTGTAAAGCTGTTGGAAGTGCACCTTAACACCATACAACCGTATTTCAGCTAATAGTCCATCAAGTATTTGCCTGATGTTGAAATCACTTAAACCAAATGCTGGGCATCTTGGCAAGTACGTAGCAGTAGTCTATCTTCTTCAATTAGACAACACTCTTCTATACCCTTTTTCAATTGAAAAATATTCCAGTGCTGAAGAACGTGTCTTAGTTTTGCCTGTAGAGGCAAGCATAACTTAGACTCAGCTCTCAGACTTGCTAAGTTCACACAATTGGTACTGATGATACATGTATTAAGCAGTCTGTTAGAGCTTTTAAATGTTTCTGAAAGCCTGCTGATTTGTGTCCATGAATATTGAGGCCAAGCAAAGTAGAAAATGGCTACGAGTTCTTGTGCTTGTAGTACAAGAGTGATACAAATGTGCTTGAGGCTGGTTGCTTTTCCTAAAAGAAAGGGGGAGAAAGAAACCCAAACCGCTGCATTTGAAAGCTTTGATGTGGTTTATTTAAAGCCAGAATTGACGTATAGGTGTTAATAATATTTAGCTGTCATTAGTTAATTGCAGGTGGTGGTGTTGGTCATGCTTAACTTGCTTCAGAGCTGGTAGATCAATGTTGCACTTTAATAAAACCAGCTGTTATTGTACTTTTGCTCTAGCCCAAAGAACATCAGTGTTTATTAACTTGGATGCCATGTTCTATTTTCAATTACAACTGAGGAGGCATCCCTAATATATGTTGATGGGGCAGTCACATGTCTTGTAAATGAAGCCCTGTGAGGTTTACTGTGCCCTGGAGTCGTCAAAATCTGGCAGAATCTCTTCTTCCAGAGCTAAGACTGAAATCTAGGCTAGGATAAGGTATATAGCAATGCTCAGAAGCTGAGAGCTGAAGATAATGCTGAATTGATTAATGTTCTGTATGTTGCAAAAAGTCTCAAAAGCTATGAGTTGTTGCTAGCGTGCATTAGTGTCTATGTAAAACCTTGAGCAGGAGCGGCTAGGAAGGCTTACATGTTCTTATTGTTTCAGTGTGCCCAGCTGGCTGGAAGCCCGGCAGTGACACAATCAAGCCTGATGTTCAGAAAAGCAAAGAGTATTTCTCCAAGCAGAAATAAACTTTCATTCTGAGTGGAAAGTAGTATGCCTTACGTAAAGAGCAAGTACCAGTTACCGAACTCTGACTAAATCATTGCATTTGAGTCAAGGGATCATGCTATAGGTATAAACAGTAACTTTTTTTTACTTGAAGGAAAGTTTGTCCTGTTGACAGTAACTTCATAGAAAACCCTAATGATCAATATCTGTACATCATGGCCTATTGCCTCTAGTGACAATGCAGTGTATGTGGTTAGCCATGTGTTGCATATAGAAAATGGTATCCTTTTGTAACTATTAAACTTGTGGAAAGAGCACACTGTGTACTGGTCTTCTGTAGTCAAGAGCTTGAAGAGTGATGCAGGCTGTGCTTCTGTTTCACTGACAAGTGCTGGCAAAATTAATTCACTGGAAAATACACAGAGGTGATCTCTGTAGAGGGAATTATACTCCTTCACAGCATATGGGTTATAGTGTAATCCTCTGGTTCAGTAAGGCAACTTCTAAATAGCAGTAAAAGGTCATGGTCTTTTTACTCAGTCTGTTGAACTGCCTGCAGACTGCTTAATTCCCAGAGGCCTTCTGCAGCTCCATTAGAATGGAGATCCTAACACCTCAGTTCTATGTTACTATAGAAAAGTTCTTAGAAGAAAAATCTGGAATGTGGAGGAACACAGTTTGACCTGGATCTGTCAGGGTTAGGAAATACTACAGTGCCCGGAGTGTGAAGCCCAGTTGTGGCTGACAAAGGCCAGGCGTATCTTCATATACAGTGTAAATTTATTTCTGTATTTTAGTCAAAATTGACTGCATAAGCAAAAATTCTGGGAATCATAACATCCAGTTTGAAGACACTAGATGAGTGGAATGCTGGGCTTGCTGGAAAACAAATTTCCTTGGCTATATGATGTGGCTTCTTTGGATACACAACATGGAGTTGAGAGTCCTGGGGAGGAGTGAGAACATGCTAGCTGATCATATGACTGCAAGGCACTGGAGAAGATCAAAAGGTTGACACTATAAACTAGGACACTTGGAGTGGCTCAGCCTCACCTTTCATCTTTGTACTACAAATGAGTTTTATAATATGCACATAAGGTCATAGTCATATGCCTTGATTAACTTAAAGCTACCTTGTCAACACCGCTGTAATTAAGTTTATGGTTAAAGGTGCCTTGTAATGATGTTCAGATCAGCAGAAGGAGCTATTGCCTTGCAGTGCAAGTGAGTTAGAGCCCTGCGATGGATCTTTACAGGTATATAAACAACTCTCAAATGCCAAGACCTTGTCTGTAACTTCTCAGTTAGTAAATGAGTTCTATCCTGAAGTGAACAGTAACAAAGTTGAGGCCCAGGGCTACTTCAAAGGAGTCAGAAATGGTTATCAGATGCCTTGAGTAGTGAACTGATGAGGTTGGAGTGGTGGGAGCAGACTTCCAGCAAGAAATACTGAAAGCAAATCCCTTTGGTCTTGCTTAGCTATGACAAATCCCTGAAGGTGTGTGGAAGTGATTCTCAGTTGCATCATTTTGCTTAGTGTTTGGAGCCCATGTGACTCTTCCAGTGGAGACAACAGAGCACCTTAACGCCCTTAGGTTGTTGAAGTAATAGCTGCAGGGTCTAAACAAGCACTTGCAGTTAAAGCTGTAGTTATATGGGAGTTGTGTATAGATGCTTGATGAGGTTCAAGATAAGTGAACAGCTACTGAAGCAATGCAGTTTTCTGCTGTTGATGGAAGGGAAATGGGGGAGGTCAGAGCTAGTCTAGTGTCAGACTTTAGTTGCATTGGGTTCTGCTCACTTTGAAGCACGAGGGAATTGATAACAGCCATCCTTGGGAGGGCTCTGTGTGTTTCAGTCTACTGGATGTGTTTTGTCTTTAATTTCCGTGGTATAACTAAAATGACTTCTACAGGAGCCCGGAGGACGAGGGCAGTCCCCGTTTCTGGGCCGTCCCCGTTCCTGGGCCGCGCTCCTCCCTCAGGCACGGAATTGTTCCCGCCCAGCCGGGAGGCGCCGCCCGCCATTTCCCCGCAGCCCGGTCGCTGTGTGGCTGCGGGGCGCCTCGGTGGGCGGGCTGGTGTGGAAAGTCCCGATAAACGCCTGCTGCCTTCGCTGGCCTAACGGCTCCTCTCACGTGTGGTGCTTCCTTTGAACACCGCCGTGTGGCGGGCGGGCTGAGGTTCTCCAGAGTGCGTTCACCCAGTGCAGCAAGCTGCGGCCAATACAAGAGCTCGAAGCCCCAAACACTTGTGGGGCAGGAGCTTGTGTTTGTGCTTATACTGTTTGTGCCAAATAATCAGTGAAATGTGGGAATGAATGCAATGAAATCGATAAAATGAAAGATTCTGCTCATCCCTCAGCCATGTGAGACACTAGCCTAGTCTCCCTGCTCCGTTTCCTTCTATTACCTGACTTCAGCTGCCTGCCTTGCTGTGCAGAAGGACTCATTTACAAGCAGGTGAAGTTTGGTCTGAAGGTAATCCCTGAAAAATCCCTTGGGATGATCAGTACGTGTGCATCTTGAGGCTGTTAGATGTCTGTGCTTTAACAAGCAGGCTGCCAGCAGGGATGGGTGCACTGACAGTCACCTGCTGACAGCATAACTGCTATATTTCATGTTGTATTTATATCTGAGGGCTGAACTTTTGTTGCTTCTCATGGTCTACCTAATGATTTTCTTATTTGACGTATAGAAC
>PPHD01009949.1:9686-20125 GCA_002909625.1 Bambusicola thoracicus | reverse complement strand
TATGAAATAAGTAATAAGAAATAACTAAAAATTCTGGCCTATGTAGTTATTTCTGAATTAAAAAGAATAAATATCACCCAGAACAGAATATAGGCATAAAATAATAGGTCTTTAAATGTAAAGAATATATTTTTTAAAAGAAATATATAATGAATTAAAAGATATATATATATTAAAAATGAAATATATAATACGTAAAAGGGAATATAGATACATAAAATATACATATAATATATAAAAATTAGAAACAGAATAATCCAAATCCAAGAGGATCTATGGCACATTCAAGCCTAATGACAAGTGTATCCATCAGAAGTACACTGCAGAAAATACATTACAGAAGTACTAAAATATCTTCTAATGGCCTGAATGCTCCTCTGTCTTCAACCCTATTTTAAAGACATATCAGGGCTACTAGTCTCTAGATACATTCAGCAGAAACACGTAGGCTCCTCTTGTCCCTACACATTAAGAGAAACCAAATGCTTTTACCTGTAACAACTGGTTGAACTGGTTGAAAAGTATACGTCATAACTGAAGTGCTTATGTGACTAACAGCAACAGAACAACTGCCTTCCTAGGTCAGACAACGTGCTGTACTGAAATTGAATTAAAGTGGTGGGTTCACAGTATCTATCCCATCCTAAATGAATGTCAGTGATTTTAATTTTCTGAGAACATCCCTGTGCAAATTTTTTGTCAGTATTTAAAATGTTAGTTTGATGACAGCATGACATAAGTTACTGCCTTTAAATGAGTGCATAAAAATTCTCGAGGAGTCATCTGGAAAAAGATAGATCATATCAGCTTCAAGTACGTACAGTTTTTCTTTCTGTGTTATTGGAAATCACTCTGCATACTACCATGCTTTGTTTTATATATTTTGCATTCTATTAGAGAATATACATTTCCGTGATGGTTGAAGAGATTCCTCTCAATATATTTCTTTAGTCTCTCTTGGGTGCTGTATACTGTAAGTAACTTTTAAGATCCTCCAGTGTGAGACAGTCTAATAAAACATATTGCCAGCTTACTACTGCTAATGAAGAATGAGAATGGACTACAAAGTTGAGCGAGAATTCTGTAAAAAGAGGAAAACTAACATACACCACCTTTGCCTCAGTGGAATCCAAGTATGGACATTGGCACATAATAAAATTTGACACTGCATTTTATTGTGTACACACACACATTGGTACTTACTAGGGAGTAGCTAACTGCTTCAATTTCACACTGCAGTTTGCTGTTCTGCACTTATGACCCAGCACAAAAGTCCTTTGAAACATGGGTGATATGGAAGACACTGAGAAAACCTACACATGTGCATGGTATAGATGCAAGATGCAGCTTTGTTCCCTTCCTTTACCACACCTAGATTCACAGGCTACTAGTGAATGAGTTATACGTGCACAAGGCTAATGCCTCTTCAAACTGAAGATCGCTTAGCTGAACCGTGGAGTGCACGACTGTTCACAGTAAGGCATCTGTCAAATGAGTAGCACATAAACTGAGAACGGATCCTAGGGGAAATAATATGTAAGAGAAGTACTGCTGGTAGAAGACAGTTTAAAATATTCATAAAGCTACTGAAGAAGGCTAAGCGAATATTTCATGAGGATGAAGAGATGTGCTCATGGAAAAAAAACAACACGTTACTGTTAAGCCAGTTGCTAGAGTGAACAACATACCGCTGCTTCCACTAAGATCAAGCTTTATATATCTTGTTTCAAAAGTGTTCGCAAGTTTCTGATATCCCCTAAGGGATTTTTGTCAGTGTATACATGACTGAGGGAAATCAGCACACAGTTTGGCAGATTGCCATTCTGTGTGCAAGATCAATGTAAGGCTGGAATAATAGATTACTGCAAGACTTGCTCAGGTCACTCAAATCTCCACCAGCACCCTATTCACTTGAGGAAAATGAAAAAGAATTACCAAGCTGCAGCATACTCACAAGTGCAGATTTGCACAGTGACAGGGAGGCATATCCTTTTGAAGGGCTAGAGTGTGAAGAGGGCTTTTGGAGCACCTGGAAGCACAGCAGCAGGCACACAGTCCAGTGCATCAGAAGCGACCAGTTGCTGGAGGTGAAGTTTATCTACATCCAGTCAGCTGCTATAGAGTTGGACTTTGCAAAGGCTGCTGGAAAAGGTAAACCACAACTGCACAGGGGCAGGAATGATGCAGAACTGTAAATGCAAATCAGGAAGAGAACAAAGGGCCATGTTGCCAACTCAGTAAGGATGATAACATATCTGTTCTGAGCTTTGAAGAACATCTTTGCTAACTGACAGACATCACAGGTAGTCCTCTCTAGCCCTTTGGGTTCTGAGCATCCTGAAGGACACTAGCTGTTAAAAAGCCTTTGAATTCTAACTTTGGAGGTGCTGAAATCCTGAAACTATCAATTATCTTTCAAATGTAAAGATTAGATTGCTTATTTTCCATTGCAGACTGACAGATTTTCTTTCATTTTATACTATTAAGAATTTACCACAAAAATGTTACAGTCTTACTTACAAATTATGAGGAAAAAAAAAACCCAAAACAAAACATGAAATAACAGACAAAAGTCCCCGTTCCTTCTTTCCTCTCTCATGTTTCTTGGAAGTCTTTATTTTTTCTGTTTCTTTTCACCTTTGTGAATTCAAACTTTCAAGGGTATGATATGATATGATATGATATGAAATCCTAGTCCTGCAGCTTGTTGCAGGCAAGTGAATTTATCTGGTACCTACAGTGTTAAAGGGTTAAATCTCTCCAAAGCTGTGAATTCCATGTGAGCACCCCATTTGAACTGATGCTGGTATAGAGCCTACATCTTAGGAGCAATTTGGAGATTAGAGGTAGTATTGATAATTTAGAGAACACCTGAAGATTGGAACAATAGTTGTAAAATAATTAATCAAGAAGCCTAAATAGAATAAGGTATTTTAATGTAGACATTTGATCAAGCCTAATTTTATCTGCTGGAAATAATGAGCATCCATTACAACCTTTTGCATTTTACAGGATACAGTCTCTAGAGAGTATGATCAGAAGACCTCAATGCAGAATTGCAAGCTTATTTCCCATGCTGACACATATTGTTCTAGCTCTTTGCATCAGATATGTTGTGCAGGAGGAAAGCAGTATTTGCAACAATCATGAGAATTAGAAATAAGTTATATTAATAGCTCCCCATCTGTCAAGAGGAAAGCAAAACCTTACTGAAAATCAGAGTATCATTAACTGAGATTCTTTCACTCTGTTTCTGCTAAATAACATTTAAATTTAAAGGATATATCTGTGAATAAACTCAGTTAAATGTCAGAACATACTCTTGTGTCAAAGCAGATTCAAATGTATGCAAAAGGTTCTTCCTAGCCTTGCTGCATGCTTTCTCTTTAGTAAAACAAATGCAAGCATCATAGCCTTGAAACAATATGAACCCAAGTCACCTGCACATCCCAGAAACCCTTGAATGCGTGGTTTGTCAAAATGCCAACAAAGATGTGAATTAAACCTACTGCACTTAAGGTACTGGAGACAATACACGTTTGTCAGGTTACAGTGCATGCAGCAGCTCACCTGGGAGTTCCAAACAGGCTCTGTGTCTAAAAAGTGTATTGCTCTGCTTCCTGCATCAAAACATTTCTTTGGTACAAAAGGCTCAAAATACTGCTGTTACAGAAGGTTTGGAGTGATCATCTAATTAACACTGATGCCTTTTACATGGCTACTTTAACGAGATTGAGCACAAATGCAATGGGGCAGAGGAAGAAAATGTGAAACTATAACGATAATCACAAATAAACCAGGACTTTTTGCAAGATCCCAGACCATGTTTCTTCTCTAATTACTACTAATTAGTATTAGAGGAAATGATTATAAATACCACTTCTGAAAGAAGTAAAAAAAATGAGATAAAAGGTATTGTATTCATTTTTCCTATGAAAATTGTGATTATTCATTTAATGTTGCCATTCCTACACTGACTCAAAAATGTCAATAATCTCTGATTTGAGGTGAACCTGAGAACTGTCAGTTTTTCCCCTCCCACTCTCACTCCCACTCCCCTTCCCACTCCTGCCTTTAATATCTACTTATATTTATTATTTACATCATACAAATTTAGAAAAAGAGTGAATGACTTATACATTGAAACACAGCCAACCAGAAGGGGTGCTATGTCTTTACATCACTTATTTTCAGCTTCTTCCCAATCCTTATCAGCCCATCAGATCTGATATACTGAAGTTGGGCAGAAGAACTCCACATGAAAAATGCACCAAGACACAGAATGTAATCCTATAACACAGTTATGGGAGCCTCAGCGAGAGTGCGCACCAGGCTTCTTGCCAGACCAATACATTGCCAAAAGTGCTCTTGTGAGAACCACTTAGCTGATCATGCTTTAAAATGCAAAGAAAAGGTCTGCTGACTCAGCGTGAGCAGATCTACACTCCCAGTCACGCTCTCTTCCAGTAAGAAACAGACATGTCAGCAAAAGAGAAATAATCACCCCTCTCCTCCAGCCAGTTATGTCTTTCATTCAAGACATAAACTTATAACTACTTACTTACTTGCCGTTACCTTATTTTCATTTGGTGGTTAGGCCCTTAGGCTGGCTCTTGTGCACTAGTCCATCACAGACAGAATGGTCCAAGTGATCTTCCAGGCCTCCAGTGGGGCCATGCACCCAACAGCACTAATGCTCTGCAAATCACCGGAAGAGATTTGAAGTCAAGTGCAAATGACTGACGGCATACCACAGATGATGGTGTGAGGGGATATGGAGAAGATTTACCAGAGTACAGAAAGTTGTTAAAGAATCCTACTCTATAAAACACTTGTAATCAGTGTCCTGACTTGTAGTCTAATATGCAACATACCTCTCTAGGGTTTTCTTGTTTTCTGCTTCCAAGAAAGAGCCACTGAGCTTCTGGGAAGGCAGATGGACATACACCAACAGAATTTGAGGCTGACATCAATCTATCCGGGGTATGTGGTTGAGCTGCAGGTCAATAGGACATTGCCTTGCCTTTTTTGCCTTGGAAGTATCAAAACGCATGATTCTTCTGGAAAGGGGAAAAAAAAGAAAAAGAAGATTCAGTCAGATAATGAGAATGAGAACATAAACTGCGGAGATGAAAATGTCAGTAAAAACACTTGGTCTGAAATAGAGGGTCCTAATCACTGGAACTGATGGATAAGAAGAGAACCATTTCAAATCTGACAAAGCAAAATGTAATTATTATGAAAATGGTGAGAGGGCAGGTAAATGACTTGCCCCCAAATTAAAAAAGTCAAACCTAGTTAATTATATCTCAGCTAATAAAAACAGCAGTGATAAGACTGTTACAGATTGGTGAAAAATTAATGAAGTCTTTAATGAACTTCATGGCAAATTATATAAATCAGAGCTAACTTAATAAAAGCCCAGAAGAATTTTAGCAGCAATTAGATTTTCCAACTGCTGAAAGATAAAGAAAATAACTCTACTAAAGTGGTCTATCCTCTACTAGAAGATTCTGAAAATCATTAAAATAGTGGAAACAGTGTCAGTGAATGACAGGTTCAATAAACCAATAATTATCTAAGCTTAGAAATTCATTTTTAAATGGTCATCCCCCAAACTGAACAGAGAGTATTTTGAAACTCCTGCATATCAAGCAACTAAATCAATGTTTCTTTTTTGATGAATGCGAGGAACGAGGCAAGTCAGATTGAAGACCAGGATTCCTCTCAGCACTATTGTAAGGTAATTTTGCATTAAATGTCTAGGTGTTTGGACATAGAAAAAAACTTGGAAACAGGCAACAATTTCAACAGGTAAATTTAGGAAGGGAGTGATATTTTGAAAGGCACAGACAGCGGTTGGAGCCTAATTTCCATTACATGTCAAGACATTTAGACACTTAACTTTCCATCTTGCTTCTGACACTCTACTTGCAATTAAACATGACGACTTGTATCTTGGAAATAGATTCAGGGAAGAGCCTAGGCCTCCTGCAGGCTCTTCTAATTTATACTAATTATGAGAGACTAGTAAGGGAGCAGGGAGAAGAAAAAAAAGAATGTGCCCTGTCTCTTAAATCATGCCTAGAAGGCTTGAACCAAATTAGTCACATAAGGATCAGAAGCAAAGTTGTAAAAAAAAAAACTGGTTTATTTTTGGAATTTATCAAACTAGTGAAAAGAGATAGCTCTCAATCAATTTCAGAGTTGCAGAATTGTATCAGAAATAATATTCTAAACAACAGCTATGTCTGAGCCTATATAAATGTAGAAAATCATTAGAAGAGATAAAGATATCATGAAAGGATGAATGAAGAACAGGTTTTGTGTCTTCTTTCAGCAAGATGGCTCTGAAGTTGAACAGTAGGACTATCGTATAATTTATAAATGCAATGACAATATATTATTATTTTTTTTAGAAACATTTTTTCCCTCCAACTCAATTTTGCCACTCCATATTCTCAACAGCACCTGTAGTCAACTCACAGCATCAAAGATCCCCAAGACCCAATGATAGCTGGCTACCCCGAGAAAAGGAGGCCAGTAAAGAATCCTCCTGGGACCATTGTTGTGCCCAGGCACAGACAATGAATTCTCCTTTAAGACTTGTCGGTCTCGTTTCCAATAAAGCTGAAAAAAAAAATAAAAATTCGAACTATTTGTGATGAAAGTGTGCTCCATGCAGAACTGTGCTGTAACTATGGAAACTTCCATTGAGAGAGACATCCATTGTAAATCTATAAGAGTCTAATTTAGATGAGATTTAGTTGTACTAGTCACCGATTTATGAATATTCCAATCATGTAAAAAAACCACCCTAGTTTCTTACAGCATTGTTTTTAAGTAGGGCAGCTGTGTGAATGAGAATGCTATTACCGGCATTTACATTGAACAGTTTCTAAATTTCATTTTATGATTCTTTTGTAACTTGATATTTTGTAATCCTTTGGCTATAAAGGCTTGGTTTTCTCAGGCTTCAAGCACTCCACTCTTCTTTGTCCCATTATGCTTTTCATATGTAGACATCTGGTAAATGTGTCTTTCTTTAAATATCTTCACATTGAACCCAGCTACAGGGTAAGTTCAGAAAAAAAGGAAGGTTCCCCTCATTCACTACTTGAGGTGCAATCTCTCCTTAAAATCTTTAGCTATCCATAGCCTCTCACCTAGGACAAAATGCCAAAACAATGTTTCCTCATGGTTTCACCTTGTAACCGTCAGTAAAAGGTAAGCCTTCCTCTCTCACTAACTTTTAGTAAAACCTCAAATGGCAGCCTTGTTTCCACGGCATCAAACTTGGTGCTGAAGTTTGGGGAGTTATTTTGTGTTTTTCTGACAGGCTGTTCTGCCTACTTACAACTGCAATTTACAGTACATAGAAATATGTCTTAGAGTATTGATTTGAAATAAATTTCCACAAAAGTCAAATTTGCAGAGGATACTGAGGTTGTAGTTCATCTTTTTACTGTTAGTCTACTAGTGAAGTCAAATGCAGAAAGAGAATGAGTCATGAATCACCTAAACTCAACCTGCATGTCTTAATGCTATAGCAGAAAAATCTCCCATCCCAGGTATATTTATTTGTGCGGGAATGCATTGTACTGACATCAATAAAGTTGATGTATACCAAAACTCCTTTTAGAAATCAGAATAGCATCCTCAGAAGAGCACAGCTCTAGGGACAAAACAACACTGGTGGTGTGGGCTATAAAAATGTATTCATGAAGCAAGCAGGAATGTAACACAGATAAGTACACTGGTAATGGTGTGGTGGTTTTTTGGCATGTTTTGTTTTGTTTTAAATACTGTTTTGATCCCCATCACTTAGGTATTGCAAACAGAATCTAGAGAAGACTTGGAAGAGATTTCTGAAGAACTCTGCCTGATGATAGACTGCACAACAATGAGAGGCTCTCGGGATTACATGCATCCAGTCTCTCATAAAGCTCCTGTTTTCTGTACTGATTGTAGAGTTACTGTAGGTTTTAGAGGCCAATGATAAATTTTTCTGACAGAAAAGGATAGTCCACTTGTAAATGTTTGTGAAAAAATCAGCAAGCAACTACTAAAACCTACCTGGAATGCCTCACGTGGGCCTGGCCTCTCACATCAGTGTACTTTAATATATGAATTTTAATTTATTATTGATGGAAACAAAAATGAAACATTCCCAGTGGTCTCCTATCAAATACGTCCAATAGAAGAATACTTGACTATTCAGAGATGTTAAAGGACCTCTTGTGAGCAATATCAGGAGCATTAATGTAGTTACTCATTTACACTCTCAATGAGACAAAAGAAATGCTGTTTGCACAGCAAGAAAGCCTAATCCAAACTACCTTTTCCTTTACTCCAGCCCTGATACACCCAAGCATTTATTCATGTCTTGAACCTTTTCATAGAATCATAAAATGGTTTGAATTGGAAGGGACCTTTAAGATCACATGGTTCCAACCCCCTGCTGTAGGCAGGGACGTTTCCCTCTAGATCAGGTTGCTCACAGCCTGAGCCAGGATGGCCTTGAGTGCTTCCAGGGAGGGGAAATCAGATGAGGCTTGTGGAAGATCTGTTTCATCAGCTGCATCCTGCAGCTCTGACAGCCTAGCTCTTACGTTAACCCTGCCTGCAGGTTACAATTCTGTTGGATAGCTTCATGGAAAAGAAACATCATAAATTTTGAAGGCAGCTATTTTCTTCAGCTTGCCAGAGGGCTAAAAGCAATTAGTTATGTTTAATCAAAATGGTTGTCTTTTAAAGCACATATACTTTTCCTATTTTCTCATCTACCTTCCATTTAGTACAGTGGTTTCAGGACTGTACTGTAGTATTTGACATTCTGATCTATACCTCATTTTTGGGTAAAAACAGCAGTCTCTCACAGAGATTCCACTTTTATAGATAGGTATTCACTTCTGAAATGGAGCATTATGAGCATTTGGGCATTTTTTCCCCTTTCATTCCCCTCAGTTGCATACAGGAAAGGGAAGATGGAGATTTTGAAGGTCTAACAGACACGGTACAAGCTAAGACCAAAGATGAGTACGTCCAAATATACCTGTGGCAGTGGCTTCAGTCAGGGTTGCATCAAGGTTTGTAGGAACAAACTTTTGAAAGTGTTCTCCAGTTCAGGTTGCTTCCATTTTGCCACCTTAGGGTATTACTTTTCACAAACTCGGGGTACTTCCCACCGCAACTCCCCCCTGCCAGGCAAAGTGCTACTGAAATGCAGGTTGGAGCTGCTCTCTTCCACACATCACACTGAACCAAGGAGGATGTAAAGAGGACTGACAAGTGGCAGGATGGGGGTTCCTGGTTAAGGTTTGTACTAAATCTTGTGTATTTTTAGCCAATTATTTCACATTTTCAAGTGTTCCAGAAATAAAGAAAGTTCTCTTTTGACAGATGCCAATCCTTATTCCCTTAATGGAAATAGAAAAGTAATGGGTGCACCCAGTATGCAGAATGGATGGGCTGAAAGAGTTTTCACTTAGTTATAGTCACAGGGCACACAGAAGTTAAGAACCGAGATTTCTGCTTCCGAGAGCAGCCTGTTCTGAAGAGACAGGAAACACTTTGTTCTGTGTGGTTCACAGCACACATACATGCAGGGCTTCTGCATGGGAACGTCAACTTCTTTTTCTTTCACAGTGTTAATAAAAACCAGATCAAAAAGATGAGGCTGTACTTTGTTATGGAAAACACAACAGTGATGCTATGAAAATTAGCAGTGAGACCAGATGGGACTGCAGCTGGCTAACTAAGCTGTAAAGCCTAGGGATGGAAAAAATTCCCTCTGCTCTTCCAGTCACTGGCCAAGCCAAGGAAGTACAAAACCATCTGGAAAAAAATTTCAGCTGCACTTTTTAAAACATGGCTCTTCCAGTTCCTCTGCATATTCATGCATTTGTATTCAGACATCTGTAACTCCCGTTTGCCACCCAGAACTGATCAGTGTCCTGACAATGAGTGCCATATCTCAGGAGTTGATGGGACTGCTCCAGTTTCGTACAGCTGCTCACTTGAAAAATCACAGCAACCATTTCACAGTGTATTTAATTGGAGGCCTTATCCAAGGCTATCATCAGCACCTGATTAAGGGATAAAGCAGAACATACTGAAGGCTTCAAAGCCAGCACCTACAGTAACATGATTACAACAGAATCTCAGATTTGTTAATAGGAAAATAAGACACTATTTCCATCTCTCAATTATAAAAAAAATCTGGAAGACTGGAAGGCAGCTCTGTCATGGTGCTGGAATATGTAAAAAAAACCCCAGGCTGCCTTAATTCAGACATGGGAGTCATGCCCATCTTTACTACCTAATTAATTGTATAGATGAGCTTGCAGGAAGTGCAATTATCTCTCCTTTTTGCTAGCTTTTAAGGTATTTGATGAAGAGATAGGCAAATTTTTTTTTTTTTTTTTTTTTTTTTTTTT
>PPHD01009948.1:0-20125 GCA_002909625.1 Bambusicola thoracicus | reverse complement strand
AACTTACCCTGGCGCAACTTGAGGCCATTTCCCCTCGTCCTGTCACCAGTCACCAGTGAGAAGAGACCTACCCTGCTCTCTCTGTAAACACCTTTCAGGTACTGGATGAGTGGAACAAAAATCTTTGCTTGCTGTTTGATTTTAAAAGTTCTTATTTATGTATTTCTTTTTCTATCATTGTGTTTCTTGACTAAATAGGAATTATACATACAAACAGCTGTCTACATGTACTTTGCAGTGTTTGTGGTGTTTATTTTGTTGCTCTGTCACATGGCGAATGACTCAGATTTTTATCAAGACCAATAAAACAACCTCTAATACCATAAGTAGACTTTTTGACAACATTAAGTTCTGTCCATTGGTGATGATAAATATTGCTGACAATCTCTCAGTTCTAAATTTATGAGTCCTTTAATATTATCTAAGCTTTTCTTTACATGTGAAGTGGTTAGGGAATGTTTCTATAATCATTAATACCAAATATACATGCTACTGACTCATGCAGAAATGCAAGTCTGAGCCAGATCAACTCTGAACACAAAATCCTGTTTCTGCTGAAGAAGGCATAGCAGAATTCAGGGCTGATTTTGTTTGTGTTGTTTTTAGGAGGAGATATGGCATTTTATTCTTTATAACATTTCAGGGATGCCTGCAGTAGTTATGTGCGTTGACATAAAGACTACAGGTAGAAAATCAAAACAAAACCTGTCAAAACTTAAACAAATTTTAACAAGTACAGTGAGTTTCATTTGAAGCTTTGTGTCATGTAAACTTGGAATTTTTTTTTGTATAATATTACGTCTCTAAAACTGAATATACTAATCAATAAACCATGGACCCTACAGCAAGATTGAAACCTGCTGTCTTAGAATGTGTTGGATTTGTGACAATGGGTCCCTTCCACTAGTGCAGATTTTTACGAATGTGGCATGCAGCCTTTTGTTCATCGTTGGAGAAAATGCACAGCTAATGGTGATGACAGTGCAGAAAAATGATATTTTGTAGGTGAGAACTTGCTCTATCAAATAGTGTTATCGTGCTCTTTGTTATAGTTTCCATGGAAATATAGGAAGGATTACTTTTGGAGCAACATCCATTGTGATTGCTGTATTTGATTTTATTCATATTAGAATTCCTGTAAGACATCCTGTTCAATTCCTAGCTCATATATGTGGAACAAGATTTGTTTGCTTCTTTTGCCCTTCCCCTCAAAGTTAGAAAGAAAGACTTTGCAGTTGAAATATCAAGCATATCATAAGGAAAAAAAAAAAATCTACTGTTGCACCTAAACCCTTTAATCAGCCCCCATTGTACACTCAATTTCTTCCCTGAATAAGGGAGAATTTCTTTGGGGAAAATTCTATGTGGTCATGTAATTACAGATTAATAAAGTATGGAATCAAGGCTACATAAGCAGCTAAATATTTGGCATTGCCCAGACTACTTTTGAGTCTTGTAAAACACCCATCTGAATAGCAAAAATGTCATTCCCTGGGCTTTGAGCATGATACACTTATTTCTTTTCCTCATGCTTCTCTCTCCCTGCCACAAAAAAATTATTGCTACTTCTCCATATCTGCACGGTCTGTGTTACTGTGGCCAGCGCCATACTTAACAGTGATGCTCTTATAGAGGCTATGTTTATACTTCACAGGATGAGCAACTTGCACACTGCCTTTCTTTGGAAACCACAGCAAAGAAGTATATGTATTCAGGTCTTGACTCAAGACTCAGGATGTGGACAAGATGCACACCTGAACTATGGATCTTAGGTCTGCTTCTCAGATTCACTGCCCAGATGGAGTCACAGAAACCTCAGTGGCTAAACACTGTCTGGGAAACAGCCTCCCGTATTTTCATGTGGCTGAGTTTTCTGGAGGGATCAGTTGCACGTGTTAAGAACATCTGAAGTGATCCAGATGCATTGTGTACTAACCACTTGTGCTTACTAACTACTACTGGATTTTCATGGCCATCAGTGGGTTGAGATGGCAACAACAGTCTTTACTCTAAATACAGGAAATCCTTTCAGAGTTCAGAAGTCACCTGGCCTTTGGCTATCGTATTGTTATATATGATGAACTAATGGAGGTGTGACCATGATTTACTTGGGAAACTCTGTCGAGAATGTCTATCTGCTGAAATAAATGTTTTTTAGCGCATGCAATTGTTCTCCATAAAGGTGTATAGGGAGGCACTGGTGTCAAAAGAGGAGGTTAGTAACAGATGTTAAATGATAGTTCCTAGGTTCCTGATTCTATCTCTGCAGCTACAGATGGTTACGCTTTATTATCCTTCCTGCCTTGTAGTCGTGCATCATGCTGTGCATAGTAAAAAAAAAAGGCTGTCACTTTCCAATGGGGTCTAGGTGAGGAGACTTTTTTAATATTGTTACAGACCCATCAAGACACACAGTGTTTATAACTATTTATTAACTTCTTTCAAAATTAATTTAGTCTGAATTTAATTTTGATTATGTGCGATATTTGTTTAAAATACAGTGTTTGAATAATATGAAAGTCATAATCATTTAAAAAAAACCTGCTTTTGTCTATTCATCCAAACTGATTGGTGGCTTTACTACTTACAGACCTGTAAATATATTTAAATGTATGCTTAAATATGTCAAATATGGTATTAGTAGAGAAATCTTTCCTCAAACTGACTGCAGGAACAGGCAAGTAATCCTCAACTTAATGAAAATGTTCTCAAAATTATGTTTTAAAACACAGTATCTTAAACTTGCATTATGTGAACATTTCTGGTTTCAGTTGATTCATGTGTTATAAGAACCAGCTGAAGTTCATGATGTAACCATGTTAACACTTTTTAATAGCTCTTTGAGAACACAACACAATTGTGTTAATGATAATCAGTTAAAGACTCTATTTGTTCCAGATGTTACTTTCCTAGGCAAAAGAAAAAAAGAAAAAAAAAAGAATTTATTCTGTGTCCCTGTTTAATACCATCTACTCAGAAAGTCCTAATGCTAACCTAATATTTTTCTTTAGATAACATACTAGGAAGGCATATCTTGAATTGAATGGGAATTGTGAAAGAAAGAGAGATGCCTAGAAAAGCATTTTCTTTTCTCAGTCATGGGCCTTCAGTTCCCAGTGGCATACAGTCCCACACCACAAAATCACTATAATTGGCATGGCTGGCAACTCCTTCTCTCATTGTCAAACAGATCCTTTACAGTAAATTTGTAGGAACTCTGAAATTGAGCTAATACCAAAAGTATCAGAAGAGAAAAAGGAAACAAACCACACACGGATTCAAGCATAGCATTACATGACTGATCTTTGATAAACCATAAAATTAAGTGACCTATATTAACAAGCACAAAAATAATAATTTTACTTGCTTATATTTCAAAGGCTTTTCCAAGAGAAACTTGCCATTCTGTGCCTCGTTGCCAACACTGAACGCATTTTACTAGGCTTAGATGGACATGTCCTGACTTGTTTGAAATGTTAAATAAACATTGATCTTAAGGGTTATAACTTCGGGGAAGAAATCAAAACCTTTGTGAGGTGGTGAAATATTATATATTTACATATTTTATGTAGCTTCTTTGTTACAGTAGGAGCTGGCAAATATTTTTAGTCATTGCAGTAGGCTGGAGGAAATGCCTTTTTTCAGGACTTATCCTCCCTGTGTGGGAAGACATGGTGGCCCTTCCCTCTCTCAGAAGGAAAGAAAGTTATTTGTGAGTTCTAGATTCCTACAGTTATGTAGGAAATGTTTTGGAAATGGTTTCAAACTAAAAGAGGGGAGACTTAGACTGGACATAAGGAAAAAAGCCGTTTTACAATCAGAGTGGTGAGGCACTGGCACAGGTTGCCCAGAGAGATGGTGGATGCCCCATACCTAGAGATGCTCAAGGTCAGGCTGGAGGGGCTCTGAGCACCTGATCTGGCTGTGGATGTTCCTGTTCATTGCAGGGGAGTTGGACTGGATAACCCTTAAGGGTCTCTTCCAACCCTAACAATTCTATTATTCTATGAGCTCCTCTTAAATGCTTCAGAGAATCTCCCTGACAAGGACAGCTCAGGGAGAGGATCTGTACAAGATTGCAATGAATATTCAATGATATTCAAACATTCATTTTTACAACATATCCTTGGGGTACAGTCTCTTGTATCACCTCTTGTAAGGATAGTTTTCTTTGCTTCATATCAGAAACTCACTATGACCCGTCATGCTGCCTTTCATTAGGGAGTTTTCTCAGTATATCCCTTTATCATTGCCATTGATTTTTCTGTGATTTAATGACAGGAGAGGCGCAAGGGAGGAAGCAGAATGCTTCAAGGAGGGAGGTGAACCTGCTGACCAGAAACAAAGCAACATAACATCTTTATGTGTATATGTTCACTGTTTCTTGAGTACTGTTTCCCTATCACCAGTGCATGCTCCTTTGAAGTCTGTTTTTCTTTGCTGCACCTGGATCACTACAGTGTAACAGGATTTACTTAGTTCTGGGCATGCATCATGAGTATCCTTGGTAATATTAATGAGACTAAAAGGAATTTAGCTACATGGAATGACTGCCATGTATCTATTGAGCTTTTCTCTAGTTTTCTTAAAGCACAGAGGCATTGCATATTGAGCAGGTGGATTGGTGGAGACTGCTATAAAGATCATTAAAGACTATGAAATTATTGTATGGAAAACATGAACTGTGATGTTTATTCCAACCCACTGAAGACTTTGATCTTGGTAAATACTACTCTTGAATAATAAGGGAAATTTACCATCTGTATCAACATATATTGGGCATTAGATCAAAATAATAGATTTCTTTTTTCATGAACAGCAAACCTGGGTTTTGTTCTTAAGTGTAAAATCAATTTCTGCTTTTCAGTTAAAGCAGATTGTATTTGCCTTACACACAGACAAAAAAAAAAAACAACAAAAAAACTCTAAAAGTAGTGAAGCATCAATGGCAGATCTTTTTACTCTTTTAAAACTAAAAGAGAAGAACAGAAAAGACAGAAGATATTTATAACGAATGTAACCAGAATCTACATGAAAAGGCTATCCATATTAATTGCAGTCAGGTTAGGAGTTGACATTTTTACAGAAGCACTACCCTTTATAGGCTGCTTTGTTTGGATGATTTCCATGTTAGTGGATTTTTGAAGGTGGATTAGGGAAAAGCAGAAAATTTAAATATGAGTTGGGTAGCGACAAGAATTTTCAAAGCTTGCAAGAAAATAATGTTCCCTAAGAACAACATGTGCTTGTGGAACAACAGTGATCAGAGTAAATGCCACTAGCCCTCTCTGTTATACTGATTATTGTCTTCTCCACTGTTAAAAAATGCCCATTATCACAGTTTCTCTATACTACTGCAAACAGGACATCCTGCCTTACCAAAAAATAAAAGATTGAAAGCAAACAGGAGTCAAGATGAGATCCTTCTCCATATCTGTCAGACATTCTTTGGGAAACCTGTACCTTGCAATCACTTTACTGCTCAGTGTTGGGGATGTTCTGGGTGCCTTCTCTGCACTCTTTTTGGGTCAGGTGGATAGAATCACTCGTCTCAACTCCTCAGTGGTGAATATATAGAACTGAAGTAAACAGAGAGGTGAGTTTACTGAAGGAATGCTGCTGTGTGTTTAATCACCTTAACAGTCTGTGCACTCTGCTCTCACTTTTGCTGAATGGCGATCTTGCCTGCTAAGGCTGCTGTTTTGACTTAGTGGGAAGGAGATTGTGAACATATAGATAGGAGAGATATTCCACTGCTATTATTTGCAATACGATAAAGGACTGTAGGCCTAGGTGTCTGCCTCATTGCATTTCTCCTCATAGGGAATTCTGAAGTCCACTTCCTCTTGTTTCTCCCCATAGACATGATCATGCCCTTCTCCCAGCTGTGAACATCTTGTATCCAAAAGAAAAATGCCTGCCTTATGAATTTGTTCTACTCAGAAGGGTTTTTGAAGGGAGGCATGGAGGTTAGGCTGCCTGATCCACAATTGTATTAGGGCAGGCTCTGCCTTCTGATTTGATGCTTTGGAATACAGGGCTGTGTGACTGGAGTGCATGTTACCTAAGCTGCGCAAAGACCTCAGAGAATGCTGGAGGAGAGCTCTTTGGGGTTTTGTTTCTTGACATGAAAAGTGCAATGCTCTAAGTTCGACATAAAGGAGATTCAAAGTGCTAGACAATGAGGCCAGTCAGAGAGTTTGGTTTTGAATGCGCTGCTGAAACTGTAACAAGACAAACTGTAACTGCAACACAGCATTTGACTCCTTCTGGCCATAGCCCTGGCATGGCTGTTTTAACATGTGCCAAGCTGATTATAGTCTGCAGGAGATGATGTGCCAATTGAGAATTGCTGGAAGGCAGGCCAACATCAAAACAGTTAGAGGGTAAACTGCTTGTTGACTTTGTGAGTGACTTCTGGGAAGAGGGGCAGCCTCTGGCAGCCTCTGAAATAGTTGAGAATGGAAGGAAGTAGTGTCCTCTCAGAAATTCAGTTTGGGGTGGTTATGAAAAAAATAACCCTTGTGTCTCTTTGGGAAGAGAGTTGTGGGAAAGATAGAGTGAGTTCATGGACTCACGTGGGGGCAGGGAATGAAGAAACTTGCTGGTTTAGTTAGGAAATTGGTTAGCTTTTTCTTGCTCACTCCAGTTCCACCCGGAGGACTGGGGCCCTATATGAGCCAATGAAGTGAGGGTGGTTTGCGTTACATTATGCTTCATTGGCTACAAGTGGATAAGCCAAAAAAGCAAGTCTTTCAAATCCACACATTTAGTAAATATGGTCACATATCATGCAGATACCCTTGCATTTTATTCTTTTTGCAAGTAATAGTGCCCCTCAGTTGTCCATGGCTAGTCTTCTTAACGGGACATGAAATTTACAAGCCATAGCTGTATTTCTTGGCTTTGGTCTGTGCTTAGAAGAGTTACAGTTGAAGTGGGAGGTGACAGATAAACTTGTGGCACTTAAATCCAGACACTTATTCAATATGAAATGTACTTTATTCATTAAATCAATCTTCCTCTGCATATTTTTCCTTCTGCCCTCAATTCTCTGTACTACTACAACCAAAAGGAGTTGTAGTGTCTGCATATTTTTTAAAATAAACAGAAAAATCCTTGATGGTGCTGTACTAGATGTTCCTGATAACATGTTGCCAACAGAAAAGTTCTCATCCTTTAAGAAAGTTTTTCAAGTGGTCATGACACTCTCGATCATGTAAGCCTTTCTTCAGAACAGACATTCGGTGCCCTCAAATGACTCTTCAGACTTGGCTCAGAAGCAGGCTGACACAAAAGGGGCTAATTAACTCACACATTTTCATGTGGAGGGATCTGTTTTCCAAATAGATTTTAACCAGCAATATAGCTGATGAGCTGAATCTGCTAGGGTTGTTTCTTCCATCCAATTTGAATGAAAATGGAAACGAGGGATAGGAGAGAGACATTTCATTTCAGTGACGAAACAGACATGATGAATTCCTTTGAGCTGAACTTCTGTCATGTTAAATTTCTTCTTAAATGGAGCAAGGCACAAAATATAAGAGAAACAATTTAAAATATAAATGAATGTTACATGTGCCATGTCATAGCCACAGGAAATGTCTCAGGCATTCTTTCTAGAAAACAGTCAGAAAGGGTAGAAAGAAGATCCTGAATTATAACACTGGACTAGAATGATGAAAGCAACATTGAATTTTTCATTTATGCTATAGACTTTAAATCTATAGACCTCATTCTGTTACAGGCTTCATATTCCCCTGTGCTTCACATCACAGTAATGACTCCAAATTGCTCTGCTCTACACAGAGGTTTAAAGCTACATGCACATCTGCCCAGGTAATCGTGAAAGAACAGTGACACAAAAGTGATAAATTTGGTAGAATACAGAAACCAAACAGCATCACCTCCACCCCCTCACGCACACTCCCCAAGCCAGTTATCCAGATATACTTATTGTGCAGGGCCTCAGGTTCTCCTACTTACTTCCAGATGTTCCCTGCTCTACTGGGATTTACTCTGAAGCAATTATTATTTTACTGTCATCATTATGGGAAATTATATATGACTCTCTTCCCACCATAGCAACATCTACCAGGTGTTGATAGCTAATTGCTGCAGACTAATCCTCTGCATGTACCCTTATATCTGGCTGGGTATTGTAGTAGCTGCTACTACAGGGCTCTGAAGATAAGAGCACATTTTCACAAGTTTAAGTGCATCACAAGGAGGCCATTGTAACACTGTGCCCTTTGGATTAACATAAAAGAAATGATTTCTTTTTTAGTTTATCAAAGGAAAATTAAAGTTCCTTAGACATCAGTTACATTTAACCTGAGCCTTTAATCATACTGACAAGGAAAGATAGAGAATTTGAGCTAAAGAATGTGTTTGTAGCCTTAATGTTGGATTACTAGCATTTAACTCTGAGTAAGCTACTAATATTTTAAGGGGAAAAAATTATCTCTCTGAAGATATATACTTCTGCATCATTTAAACTTAAAGCATTCTGTCCTATCTATATACATTCATCTCATATGGTAGACTGGATTTTTTTTTTCTCATTCCAACAACTATTAAATAATTTTCTAGAAGTGGTTCATTCAGAAATCAGCTTCTTTTGCACCCAGCAACACAAGACACTCAAACACAATCTGATTCTTAGTAACACTACCTAGATAGTTCTTATTACTTATGGAAACTTATTTGCAGAATTGCCAATTATTAACATATTGATAACTATTATAAATGGGTACTGGCCCAGTTCCCAGAAAAGGTTTTAAGAAATTCCTAATACAAAATGCTAAACATGAAGTTTCTCTATAAGAAATAAAGGAAATTCTCTGAAAATAATTTGCAAACAGAGGGTAATCTTGTTAGCAAATGATTCGATGTACAGTTATTTGGCATTATAGACTTCATCTACGTTTGACCAATAGTAAAATGAACAAGGAAGTTAAAGGTCTACTAAGTTAGAAAGCCTGCCTGACAGACAGCTGGGGGTAATTATAAGACCATGGTAAGTTATCAACAATGGAGATGTTACTCTAAGTTTCGAACCGAAGGAATAGGAGGCAGTTAAAAAAATGCTCTGTGAAAAAGGAGTAGGAAAGAGCTGTAAATATAATAACATAAAAGGTCACCTTAAAAGCAGAAAAGGGAGTAATTAAAGAGTGTACAAGGAACACAAAATATGTACTTTCAAAAGAAAAGTACATTTTTAGAGACAAAAGAGTAGAAATAGTTTAAGAACTGTCCAAGGTCAGGCTTTATCAGATGTTACCAAAATCAAACCCAACCCCTAAATCAAATGCTTGTCCGACTCTTCTCTTCTACTCTTCTTGTTCCTAATAGTGTGCTTATTGCTTATTGTTCCTAATAAGTGCTTATTGCACTTTTTTACTCTCTTGCCATGTTGTTTTCTACTTTCTCTTCATTTTGAAGTGCAGGAAGTATTTTGCTACTATAATTCTGCTGTGTAATGTGCTCTTATTTTCTTTCATTAATGGGTATTTTCGTGGGTTGTCTATCTTCTTGACTGTTAACGTAAACTCTCCTTTTCATTGCTATCTCTTTGCTAACTGCAACAAGCTGGAATATTTGAGATGGATATTTCTAATTACAACAAATCTTTTGCTATGAAGGATGTCCAGTCATTGAATACCATGGGTTATATTTTTTGCCAGCAAAAGTACTCAGGTTAATGTTAATACTCCAAAGCCCAAAGCCCAGCAGGAGATAGATTTATATGGTACGACCACCTAAAAAGCAACAGAGAAAATACTGAAGTGTGGAATCTGTAGCATAACTAGCCTAGGAAGAAGGACAGCAAAGATTGTGCTTTCATGCTGCTTTAAAATAGTATAGTGTGCCTTCAATGACTAAATTGCTAACATCTTAATCAAAACTAGCATGAAAAATACCCAGCAGACATGAATGGTACTTCATGTAGCAGTATATGTATTCAATGAAAGTCTATTATCTACAAATCTTCACTCAGTAGAATATTATTACAGTCAGTAAACAGATATAATTAAATAGTTTTCAAGACTGGAGTTGTTTCTCTTTAAGTGTCTGTTCATCTTTTGGTATTCAATTCTGCAGTGAAGTAAGGTGCAATAAGTCTAGGAAGACATTTAACAGTTTGAGTGATTCAAAAAGAGTAGCTTATCTGTGTGAAGTCTTAAAAACATAAGCAAGAGTGTGCCTAGGCCTTAGAGAAACTATGGAATGGCAGTTGGCCTCTTATTTGGAACCAAAAAATAATTCTGAGTGAGACAAGGCCCATATGCATCATCACAAGAAAAAGGGAAATGAGAATGAAAGATGCTATCACCTTTCACTAAGAACTCACATCTGAAACAGCTGATAAAAACCTGTAACTTCCAAGTTTAGTCACAGTTTGACCAAACTAACCTGAATTTAAGTTGATTTTGAACTTACAGATTACACAACACGATTTTTACCTTTTGGATCCACTGGTTAAAACTCCAAAATCTCAATTTATGATTTGAACAATGTTAGGGAGCATCAGGTATATGTTGGCATATTTTTAGCATAAGTTCTTACGGAAAACACTATATAAACACCACAAAAGCTTTTGGCAATAAATCTTGAAAGTTGTTGAAAGAAAACGTTGAACCATGAGAAAAATAAAAAAAGAGTGTTTAACTTTTTGTGTTGGTGTGTACTGAGCATGTATTCCTCTGTTTGTGAGGTGTCAAGTTCAGCATGCTATCTAGCCACAGCCTTTTCTAGTGGCTGAGGTCTAAACTTGACCCAAGTGCATGTTTAGCCAGATGTCGTTTTCGATTACTGGAATTTGGACTGACTTTCAGATAAACCACAAACCTGGATGAATGAATGTTGTTCCAGATGCGTTATCTCATAATCCTAAAGAAAATAAGATTTCAGATGAAAGGACTATAGAACTTTTCTTTGTATGAGCTTTAAAAGCTAAGGCTAATCCTGGGATCATTGAAAAGGTTTAACCTACCACTGTGTGAAATTTTAGTCAAACAGAACTTAAGAGTCTTAATACATTTAGACTACCATCAAATTAGTAAAGGAATATTCAAAATTAATTGAATTGGTTCAGTGAACTTGAAACACATTAAAAATTCTCACCTTAAGACACTTTAATATAGCATGTTGTGTTTCAACTTAGGTTGTACTATCAACGTCTTGATAATGTACATATATTGATTATTCTTCATTATGGGGATCTCTTTACATAGTGTATTATCTAGAAAGTTCACAGAAGTACTACAGCTCAACTTGCAGACTTCCACTGGACGTCTGGAGGAAAAGGAATTGGGAGGAAAATAGTGTTTTTAGGAGTTTTATCTTCAGTCAATAAATAGCCACTGTACATTTTATAAGAGTACTACATGCATATTGCATGAATGTTACTATCAATCTTACTCATCTGTGTTGGAGAAGGCAATCCAAGCTATTAGTTTAGTTACAAACTTTTAGCTCGTTAGAGATCTTGGGTTACACCTCCTCCCACACTAAGTATCCCTGGTGACACAAAAATAGAACAGCAGTGTAAGCCCACTATCTTCTGTACAGCTGATGGTCCAATATTGTCAATGCCACTCTGTCATCCTTGATTCCAGATTAGGTTACAGTGTGTTAACATGCTATCATCCATCAGCTGAGCTATGGAAAATGTAAATGGATCTTAGTCTGTAGCATGACTAAAAATGTGTCTTAGTTGAAGTTGTCTTCTTTGTAGGTGAAATACCTCACAGTGTTCTGCCCTTTGTTTCTGGCTAAGTGAACAGGCAGACAGAGAACATATCATGTTGTATCATAATTTTTCACAGCACCAGGCCCCTGTTCTTAATGGTGGGACATTTTTCTGAATTACTTGAACAAAAACAGGAAAAAATATGTGTATAATACATATATACACGCCTTAAGGCATATATATATAAAGAGCATGAGGATCATCATTTGTTTCCCTGGTGTCACCAGAGTGATTCATGGCTTTTGAACAACAATTGTGGAAATAGCCATGCAACAAAATGAACAGATTTAGAGGTTTGGGAAACAGTGACAAGGGATAAATATGTATGAAGTGCAAATCAGCTGTGCTGAAGACTTAACTGTTAATATCTTAGAAAAAAAATTTGGCTGTGTTCATGGTACATGTGTCTTTGAGATACATGTATTAGCCAAATGATGAAAAATTATCCAGCCTCTTTTAGTTAGCTGATTTGTACAGGCTTGTGTCAAAAAGTAGTGATATTCTTTTCATTTGGGGATTTGACACCTTGTTATAGATATTTTAGAGTGTATGAGAGAACTGTACTTTTGATGCCAAATGGCAATCTCCAGAAATGGCCTACATTGTTATAATGAGGATCACAGATCTAAGTAGTTTTCCAACTATACACTTTCTGGATGAGAAGTGAAAGTCTGCTAACATGATACTCAGTTATTTGCTTAGCCTTCTTAACATTTAACCTGTGGCAGCCAAGTGTACAGACACCTGAAGGGAGGGAGTAAAGAAAATGAAGCCAGACTCTTCTCAGTGGTATCCCGTGAAAGGATAAAACTCAATGGGTGCAAATTAAAACATGGGAATCCTGATTAAATGTAAGAAAAAGATTTTTGCAGTGATGGTGTTCAGTGACTGGAGGATGTTTCTCAGAAAGATTGTAAACACCTCATACTTGAGGATATTCATAACCTGACTGGAGGCATTTCTAGACAACCTGCTTTAGTTTAACCCACTCAGAGCAAGAAGGTGATAGATGAGAGGAGAGCAGCTGATATTATTAGATGATTGACAAACAATCTCCTGAGGTCCCTTCCAACCTCGATGATTCATTTCTCAGTGTTGGCTTGTTGGGGAAAATATATTCATTTCTTGCATAGATACAAATAGCTGGGAAAAGCATACTGTTATTATTGAGTTGGCTCAAGTCACAATCATGATATTCAGAACTAAACAGTACTTTTACAGATATCTTCCTTTTTCAGTATCTGAAGTTTTATATGTTTTAACTTTCATCAGTAAATGTGTCACTCATGCAGAAGCCTCATCCAAAAGTCTTAGTTGGCACACACTTCATTATACCAAATAATACTAAATAATGAAGAAGAATGGAGACTGATTATTAATGCAAAATGACTTGAAAAAGCAAATGAATAGAATGACAAAAATAGATTAAATAATTGCGACTCTCAAAAAAGATGTTAAAATGTACATCTTACATAAATCAAAAATGAAGTGTGTACGACACAGCATGAGTCATCCTGTGAATAACAGGAAGATGAATTCAAATGTTATTTGCCAGTCATAATAGATGGTACCACTCTGGTTCTGTCAATTGACTAAATAATAATGATGGACCTAATACAGGAAGTCCGTAGGAGTTTTGCTTGGCTAAGGAATGTAGCATACAGCACTAGGAAAGTAATGAATTTAAATAAGAAATATCTATTGTGTTGGTCTACATTCTAATCCTGCCTCTAGTGAATGAATTAGCAAAGTGTTTATTAGCATTTCTGGGAACAGGGAAGAACCCCCTCTCATTTGATACAAATTCATTCTCTTGTTAGTAGCAAAGTAAAATGTAAACTAATCTGCAAATAGCCTGTAATGTGCTATTTTTGCTCAAAATATTAAGTTTTAACATACTTTTTAAAGTAATATCCATCAGTGAAGGACAAAGTAAGAATATTGCTCATTTTAGAGGCAGAAAAATATTTTTTTTCTGTCATATTCAATGGAAATCATGAAAAAAGTAACAAGTGTATAGGATAGGAGAGTTGCAAGAATTAGCATACAGATGGCACCAAGTTATCAAATCTGAATGTTTTAAACAGGAATTGTTACATCTATCACTGCATTTGGATAAAATGTTTTACTACTGAATTAGAAATTGGGAGCTTAAAATCAAAAGGCAAAATGCATTTCCGTATGAATTTCTGGCTAAGTTATCACTTGATAAGTCTTGAAAGTTTCTATTGTTTTCAGTGGTGTCTGGATTGCTTCAGTTTTTCAGTCTCCTTCTTTCCTGCTCATACTAGGGTGAAAATACTACCACAAGTGCTGCTATTTTATTGTGCTTGCAAATGTGAGTTCTCGAATTTTAAATTGTCATTGCTCAAGAAAAAAAAAAAAAAGTAAAGTTTTTAGCTCACTGAGAGAAGAAAAAGCATCAGAAAAGTAAAAAGAGACTAGAAAGACAAAGGGGAAATAAACTTGGCAAAAAATATTTTAAAGTACAGGAAGGTCAGAACAGGAGGGAAAACTTGGAGGGGACAGATGTGCTTGGGAACAAAAAGGGTAAATGCAATTTCTGGAGTAGAGCAAAGGCTTGGACTCATTAAAGCAGAGCAAAACAATCAGGAAGGAGACTTTGGGGAGCAAAGAGAGCAATCACACCTTGGAAGGAAAAAGAAAGAGAGAAACTGGGAAGTGGGCCTGAAAGAGGAGAACAGGGGAGAGTTGAGAAATGAGGTTTTGGGAAAAAAGATCAAGCTTTGCAAGGATGGAGTTAAGTAAAAAAATTTGCTAAAAGCTCCAACTCTGTGAAATGTCAGCCAAGGTGACTGTTTGTAAATCTTTGGGTTTATTTATTTGTCTTGCCACAATATATAAAGGAATTTATTTAGTTAGGGAAACACATTTTTATTGCATTCTGCATTCTATTCTCCCTTCCATGTATATGCTAATGGGAAATTGGTGAATAAACTGATGGGAGAACATATGTCTCTGAGTAGTTTTCCACTGACAATTTTTCTTGCTATTTAGAGTATTTAAGAATATGCAAGCTTTTGGGGGAAAAAAAAAAAACAACCCACATATAATGTGTCTAATTCTTGCAACCTACAAACACAGAAAATCATACCTAGTTGTGAAATGTAGAGGGCTGATAAATATGGCCTGACCCTGGAGGTGTTTAAAGCCAGGTTGAATGGGGACCTGGGCAATCTTATCTACTACTTTATCTAGCAGTTGGCAACTCTGCTTGTGGTGGGCTGTTGGAACTTGATGATCCTTGAGGTCCCTTCCAATGCAAGTCATCCTATGTTTATATGATTCTGTGATTCTATCATACAACTCTGAATCTGATAATCACTAACGTGGTCAAATTGACTGTCTGTGATGTTACTCCAAGAGAAAGTGCTCCCCTATGAGAAAAACAATTGTACACTGAATTCTCTGTATCTTGGACAGTGAATTGAGCAGACCGGGTGATTAATGAACTCAGATAATACTGGAATAGATTAAACAGACTTTGATTATGATGGGTTCAGAGAAATAAAGAACTTAAGATAAAATTAATGGAGTTGACAATATAATTCTTTCTTTGAAAGCTATTAAGTTCTGTATAATCTTTCCAGCTATACATATTTAATCTGATATATCTCATTAGAAAAAGAGTCTGCTTCCTTTTTTTATAACAATTATTATCTCTTTATTCAGGTGGGATGCCTGAAAATAACGGAGCCCCCAGAGAAGCAACGTACTGTTCTTCATATAAAGATGAGGAAGAAATAATGTGTTAAAAACCTTCTTCCTTCATTTTCTTTTTCACTGTGTGTTAGCACAGTGCTTTGAATAGTTCACTCCATTCTTTAATCTGATTGTTGGCCTCTATCACACCATACTTTAGCTTGAGCTAAGCCAAAGCAATCTAAAACCCCCAGTGAATCTGCAGTATCTCATGGATTAATGCTCACAGTTTTGTGGGTTTTTTTTTTGTTGTTGTTTTTTTAAGGGTTTTATACTGGCTAACTACGTGAGAATGGTTTTTTGTAACTGTTGGTGAATCTGCTGTAGCTCATACATTCTGAACACAACAGTTGTTGTTAAATTTTAGATACAAGTGTTACGAGTCACAGATTAATGTCCTCTTGTACTTAGAAAACTAAGGAATCCTACCTAACAAGTTGTCTCTTTCTGTTCTGTAAATATATATATCTGTATATATATTGTGTATATATATATATATACATATGTATATATGTA
Source organism: Bambusicola thoracicus (assembly GCA_002909625.1). NCBI lineage: Eukaryota > Metazoa > Chordata > Aves > Galliformes > Phasianidae > Bambusicola > Bambusicola thoracicus. Next base: position 4,131 of record PPHD01009948.1, on the reverse strand, counting down.
AAAATTCTTTACCTCTTGTCCTTGTTACATTCACACACACACACATGCACATACAAATTAATTTGGAAAGAAGGGAAAAGTTAGCACAATCCTTTAAATTTAAAGTTCTGTGGGCAAGCCATACCCAGAAAGCAGAATGGAGCTTCACTTCCGTGTTACTGAGAAGAGGGAAGGGTACTTACATGCGAGAAGAGGTAGGTTGAATGTGCTGAATCAGCTGCTATGATCAGAGTGATTTCTGGCATCTTTTAAGGAATGTGCTGGTGTCTGGTACGTGTAGCCATATCAAAAAGATGGAAGTTGTGTATTTGGAGTCCATTTAAATGCTGACTGTTTAAAAGAGTGCTTGTTTCTCTGTAGTGGGGATTGCAACCCAGGATGAAGTATGTCCTGAACTATCAATTTTAAACTTAGCTGCAGGAAATTTTTTCATTATTTTTGATTAGTTTCAGAGAAGGTGAGTGTGATCCCTGCTCTGAATTTCAGCACCTCAGAGCACCCATCTTAAAACCAGCCTCAGCGACTTATGTCTTGTGTGCATGAGAGTAAGTGATGCAAAGAAGAGGCATGTATCACACAACTTGCTTTGCAATTGACCTCTGTGAGACTCAATTCACAGTCTCCCATAGGGATCTGAGTGAATACTAGACCCCCTACAGGTCAGAGAGCTCTGCCAACTTGAATCAAGTTTACATTAAAACAAGAAAGAAAAACTAAATTCCCAAGCCTTTCAATTGGAGAAACATTTTTTAAATTAAGATTTATTACTTGGTTTCATAATCTGTAACTTGACAGTGGCTGGCTATACAAAGTGTGGAGTCTATTAGATTAGTTTGTATAACAGATCATTCTGTTTTTAAATTTACTCCAAATGTTCAAATACTTGAGTAAATTAATATTTCCTATCTGATAGTATGCCATAGGCTCAGCTTTAATCTTGGATCTTTCATATAGTTATATATTCGGTGCTGAAGTTTACTTCTTAATATAGTTCTAGAGAAGATTTCAAAATCTTTTGTATGTGTTAGGCAGGAGTGTGTGATCTTCACACTGCTTGTTTACAAATTACTCTTAAAAATGCAGAAGGAAAGCAAGACCAGACCAATAAAATGATTAGACCTCACAACAGCTCTGTAAAATGGGTGAGATTATCTATGCAGTACAATACTCTGTGACAGATATGCTAATTGTAATAAACAGGTCATCTTTATGTGGTTTTGAATCACTGGAAGAAAATAAATTGAAGCTAACTTCTAAAGACTGGCAGGCAGTAGGCTGTTATCTGTTTTTCAGTCAGTAGATATATAGAATTGTTCTATATCTGCATTTTAACGTTATATAAATCTTGAAAATTTTACTTTCTTTATCTAAACTGACTAAAAAAAATACAGAAGGATATTAAGAAAATAGGAGCTGCAAACAACGAGGTTTCCATTTCAACAAAAATTTGCACACTGTACCTACATGGGGTATGATACACGTTTCAATCACATAGCACTTTTAATTCTACAGCCAAGTTCTACTTTTCCTACAGAACTCCAGCCTCATTAAAGGCTATGACAAATGGTGTTCACTGAAAATTGGTCTTTTTTCAGTTCTTCACAGTCTCATTTTTCAATGTAGGACCCTATGCATTATTTATCATGTGCCATCCAAATCTGATCTGTAACATGAAACTTTTGTTGTGGACAGAAAAATTTCTGCTGGGCTCCTGCATTAATATCAGTGAATAAGTTCAAAATAAGTATGTGACCTCACATTGGATTACAGAAACTTGGAATTATGTGATCAGACCCTGTATCTGTTGGGAATGTGAAGGTATTTCAGAAGATTCTAAACATTAACTATCAAATTCAGTAGGTCTTGAGGATTGCCCATAGAGGATAACTGAAGACAAAAGTCTTTTCATCTTGGAAAATTTAAGAATCTTATTCAGAGGTACAGGAAAGCATACCTTTGCACTTTAAACAAGTCTGTCTGTCATTCTTGGTGCAGTATGCTACATTCTTACTTTCATTACAGAGCTAGAAAAATTCTTTCCAAATTTGACTAGAGACAACAAAGGAGTTCAGTATACTTTTTCGGTTGTGTTAAGGATTCATTAGTTTACTACTTCAGCATTCAACTGACATTTCAGAAATTCAGGTTTAGCTAATTTCATCTCTGATGGTAGAATCCAATTTGTACTTCACAGCCATTACTCTGTGCAAAAATGCATTCAAGTTTCACTTGATCAGGCAAGAAGGAGTAAAAGGTGAAACACAATTTCTTACAAGCACTTAAGGAATGTGTAGTTTAGAATGAGGTAGGAAATGAATGAGCAGCTGCTGCCTAAGATAGGCAATATCTATTTTGTTTGTTTGTTTTTTTCCTCATAAGCAATTCTTTAAAAACATGAAGAACCTACAATGGAGTTGAGGAATTTCTAATCCAGCCTGAGGGCTACCTGTTCATAAAGTTTACATGCATCATCATACCATGTGTAGCATAGTTTCTGTTGGAAACAGTACCTCTATACTCCCTTTCTGGTATGCCTTGTAAACCTGTGATGTGAATGTTTGAAGAATGACCCACTTCAAAAAAACAGGAAAATTTTGTCTGTATCTCCTACTTCTCTGAGAAATGCTGTACTGAATAGACTAACTATTAGCTAACAGGAGGCATCACTGTCTTGGGCAATTAGCTTCTAGCAGAAGTCAGTGGAGTAAGCCTTCTAATAGACATAGATAAGAATTTCGCCATTCAAATCAGGCTTAGGAATGGTTGCATACTGAATTAAACTCTATTAACAGTGACATGCTTCTCTGGGAATCATAAAATGGCTTGAGTTGGAAAGGGCCTAAAAGATCGCCTTGTTCCAAGTCCCCTATGGTTGACTGGGTTGCCTCTGAATATACAGGGTTGCTTCTGACTATAGGAGAGCAGAATTTTAGATACTTGTTACACTTGGAGGTAATTGAGACTGCTGTGGAGACTAGGTGTGGACTGGGAAACTGAAATAGGTACTACAGAATCTCAGAATTAGAAGTAGCTTCTGATTTAACTCCATGTGAAGAACTACCGTAGATATTTTAGCCTTTTCAACCTGTCCATGGCACTTTACAATTACTAATGATTTTATTTTAGTGACAGTGAAGACTATTATCAACATATTTTATGCAAAGAACTAAGACACAGTCTGCAGCTAAAATAGCCAAAGAACATGGGTGGCCAGTCTGACATAGATCAGTTGGCAGTATAAGAACAGACTAAGTGAATAGTAGAGCTCATCTTGGGATATTTTTGGTCCCAGTGCCCTCAGTTGAAGCATTAAGAGCTCAGCTCACACTTGCTATGTGATTTCACAATGGTCAAGAAAGGAAAACAAACAAAAAAGGCCCCCCCAAAACAAAGAAGAAACAAATAAAAACAACAACAAAAAAGAAACCATGTCCACTTCAGAAAATTTCAGATGATGTCACTTTCTCAGCACCACTTAAATGCTGCAGAAACGGCCAAGGCAGAAATCAGATAGGGAAACTTTAACTGCTCTAGCCTTGAGGACATCCCTTTATCTTCTACATGTCCATGGTGCTTTGAGCACCACGAACTAAATAAGGTCTGGCTTCACTTGGAGGAACTGTATCATCACGGACTTGAATTGTTTCCATATACCAATGCACAAGAGAGGCACGTCAGAACTGTGTAAACCAATTTTAATTTCAGTAACAATACAGAAACAAAAATTAGACTAAAAAAACAATTGAGTATTTAATCTTGTGAAATTCTGTGGATCCTCACATGGATCATCAGTGGGGCTAGGTTCTTGAAATATCTAACAGCTGTTTAGCGCTTGAGCTAATGAAGTAATTTGTAGTAGCAGAAGGCTTTCATCTTCCACTAGGGGGGAATGGATACACATACTTTGTTGGTGAGTTTAACAAATTTTTGTTGACTCATGAAGAAATGAGACTTGGGGATAGCAGATTTACTGGTGTCCTAAGGCAAAGATAAGGAAAGTGATAGTCTGAAAATAGAAACAGACCCCAGGAATGATATCTAGTTTTCTTTTATCTGCCTCTTAATTTCTGAGGATTTGGGGATACACTTGGGTCAAACTTTAAAAAAAAAAAAAAAAAAAAAAGGGGGGGG
>PPHD01009947.1:5074-20126 GCA_002909625.1 Bambusicola thoracicus | reverse complement strand
ATACTAGAAATGGGCAATATCTTACAAAAAATAATTTTCCTAGAGCTATGAACATCTGAAAGAAAAAGTTTTCAACTGATATAACAATGGAAGGAAGACTAGGGAAAATGTGGTCCCCTACAAAATGGGGTGGGTGCCTTGGTAATACGGATACCGAGAAGGCAAGGATTCTGAATGCCTTCTTTGCTTCAGTCTTTAATGTTAATAGTAATTCTGGGGAATTCCCAGTAAAGGAAGATTTCCTGTTGGTTGAGGAGGATCTGGTCAGAATGCATCTAGCCAAAAATCAACACACACTAATCCATGGGGCTCAATGGGATGCGTATACGTGTTCTGAGAGAAATGGCAGAGGTGACTGCTGAACTGCTCTCTATCATCTTTTAAAGGTCTTGGCAAATGAGAAAAGTGCCTGAAGACTGCATGATAGCTAATATCACTTCAGCCTTCAAAAAAGGGAAAGAAGGAGGATCCTGGAAACTACAGGGCAGCCAGCCTCACCTCTGTCCCTGGATGTTGTCTCTAAGCAATTGGAAGAGGGTTATCAGCAGTAGTCAACAGGGATTCACCAAGGTGCTTGATTAACCTGGTAGCCTTCTATGATGTCACTGCTGGCTGGGTAGATGAGAAGATAGCAGTGGATGTAGTGTACCTTTACTTCACCAAGGCTTTTGACACCATCTGCACCAACATCCTTGTTATGGAACTTAGAAAGTGTGGGGTAGATAAATGGACGGTGAAGTTGTCTGAGAACTGGATGTCTGGCAGAGCTCAGAGGGTTGTTGTCAGTGGCAGAGAGTCTGGTTGGAGGCCTGTAACTACCAGTGTTCCCTAGGGGCTTAGTGCCGTGTTCAGTCTTCTTCAACATTTTCATCAGTGACCTGGATGAAGGGATAGAGTGCACCCTCAGCAAGTTTGCTTGTGAAACAAAGCTGGGAGGAGTGGCTGGTACACTAGAAGGCTGTGCTGCCATTCAGCAAGACCTGTACAAGCTGGAGAGTTGGACAGAGAGGAACCTGATGAGGTTTAACAACAGCAAATGTTGCTTCTGGGGAGGAATTACTGCATGCACCAGGTAATGGGATGACCTGCTGGGAAGAAGCACTGTGGAAATGACCTAGGGATCCTGGTGGACAACATGTTGGCCATGAACCAGTAGTGTGTCCTTGCGGCCAAGAAGACCATTACTTTCTCGAGTGCATTAAAAAGAGCATAGCCAGCAGGTCAAGGGAAGTGATCCTCCCCCTCTACTCTGCTCTGGTGAGGCCACATTTTGAGCACTGCGTCCAGTCTTGGACTCATCAGTTCAAAAAAGACAGGGATGTCCTAGAAGAAGTCCAGTGGAGGGCCGCAAAGATGATGAAGGGCTTGGAGCGTCTTCTCTGTAAGGAAAGATTGAGTAACCTGGGTCTGTTCAACCTGGGGAAAAGTTTGTTTGCTTGTTTGTTTTGGTATGTTTTGTACTTTTCTTTGGAAATAGGAGGGCAATGTTTCCAAAAGTTAGTATATTCATTCTGTCCTGTGCTAGGCTCTCCCCACCCTGCATATTTACCTTATCTTGTGCCTGTCTCAATTCTACCCAAGTCAGAATGTCTCCAGTCTTAACAATTTTAACAGCATCTTTCTTAGTGGAAGAAAAGCAACTTTTATATAACCGTTTCACAAGAGAGTTATAAGTTCAGTAAAGGCCCACACTACATACAGAAAATACTGGAAACTCCCACTGCAAAAACACAATCTACCTCTCACACCTACCTGTATGACCTATTGTAGAGAACCTGCTGTAGCAGGGAGGTTGGACTTGATGATTTCTTGAGATCCCTTACCATTCCATGATTCTGTATCCAAAGGCCATTAATGAGAGCTAAACTTTCTTGAAAATCTGGCTCCCATTTTCTGACACAGCTTACATCCCCTCTAGATTTCTAAACTCTAAAAAAAGCCTTGCATTTAAGAAGCGCAGAGATAGCAATTGTTTTGCAATTATTGTTTTGTGTTATTGCTACCTTGAAGTTAATTGCTACACTGAAAGAAGTAATAGAAACAAATCCTTAGGTTGTCCCACTAACAAAAACAGTATCTAAACATTCCCCAAAGACTTGAGCACAAAGGATTTGTCTTGGTACCACGCCTGCCCAGCTTTATTTTCTGTAATGTTTTCTCAGTATTGATGCAGATTTCAAACAGTAGCTCATGCCTTCATATAAAATTCATTATCTCACATAAAATAAGCAGATCTTAACTAATTTTAACTTATGAATGGTGGTTTTGACCTATTGACAGACATAAAATGAAATTCATGTTTATTCCAGCAGCTGCAAATCTTTGTGAACAAGTTTATTTGGAAAAGTTCAGAAAAATCCCTGCTTTCTGGTCACAGGACTTTTTTTTCTACGTTATGAATATGATTTACTTTTTTTTTTTTTCAGAATGAAAGAGGAAAAAAATGCCTAAAAACCTGGAATAAAACCTGGTAGATTATTAAATCTTTTCCAATGGATTAAATGATATTTTCTGAATAAAATATATAAAAACATTTTGTGTTTATACATAACTAACAAAGTAATTGCATCACATTTTCCAGATTTGCTCAATAGAATAAATTTGTACATCTACTCAAAAACATTGTCTTGAAAGTAATTCAAGACCCAGCTGGAGAATGAAGGTGAACTGCATAGGAATATAGCAGCACTAATAAGGAGGGATGAATCACAGCATTTTTTAAGCCCCAAAACTTGAAAGACTCTCAGTACACAGAAAGTTTATTTGAGAATCTCTTAAGTGAAGTCTCAGCTAAGACACAAATCGCTTCCAGGAAACTGTATATATATGCAGCCATTTCAGAAATACATAAATTTCAAAAAGATTTATTTGGCGTGCTCTCCAAAGACCTGATAAACTCCCAAGTTATATGAAAATTTATAACAGTAGTAAAAAAAGACTCTGTAGGCATTAGCATATGTGTGTTTGTGTGTGTGTGTGTGTATGTGTATATATATATCAGCTATCAGCTGTGGCCTTTTCCTTTTGGATTATACCCTAATCAGAATTACCACCACCCCTTTCACCTCTACTTATTGAATGCTTCTTTGACCAGCTGAATTGTCAGCCTTTTCTTTGCATATTGTAAGACAGGAAAGATTCAGAAATATGTCAACATCTGCCTTTAAATCTCTACTTGTTCCTGGTCTTTAGTTGCGGTTCATGGGGTAACCGTTTCAGCAGATGAACCAACCTACTGCTTCTAATGTGCCAAGACAATGACCACGGGAACAGCAGTATGAACCAGATTTTGGTTCTCAAAAAATTGTACCTTTGGAAGATCATAGAAAAGCTGTCTTAGCTTTAGGTCAGAATTCTGGGTAACTTACAGCAGTTGGTGAACAAAGAGGCAATTGCCTGTCACCAATAGCAAGACCAAGCTATGATCAGCAGTTCATTGCAGTACCATTGTAAGCTTGTTTGAGTCCTATATTCCCATGCTATTTGTGAAAATGACAGTATGTGCAGAGCTTTTTGGGTAGCATTAAGTAATTCTGCATGTTACCTGGCATCTTTCACATCACTGGCTTCAGATAAATCTTCAATACGGAGACTCCCATTTGTCTTGAGACTATGTTTCATGAAGGAGATAAAGGTCACATTTTTTTTCTGAATCTAAGGTTCTGTAAAGATTTAAGTTGTCTGATGAAAAGAGAAATTTCTGATATTTAACACTAATGCAGTTTAGTCTTACTTGAAGTAGTACAAGGTCTTGAGTCCAATGAGCTATGTAGAAGCATGATTCAGTAACCTTGAAAAAATTGCCTAGCCATTCTCTTAATACACCACACTCACATAATTTACCCAAATGCTCACATGACTGATTGGGTTTAAGCTCTTGTTATTACATCCTACCTATTATAGTCTGCACATGCTGCTGTTGTGAGCATATTTTTCATGAGGATATTATCTGGGCAACCACTGCAAAGATCCCTAAATCTTGTACCTATACACTCCTTGAACCTTGCTTCTTGTTTGAAGTATGAGACTTGTAATATTTGCTATGAGAACATTGAGTTTTTGGTGACGGCAAACTTGGCATTCTTGAGGTAGCTGCAGTTTCACTTGTGGATGATGAGTGTATTGTATATGTGTTGCAGTAAGTAGTAAACCATGCTTTTGAATAAATGTTTGGGAATATTTCCAAATGCTCTTAAAAACAAGGGATGTCTCAAACAATAAGGAAGAAATTTTGAGTGAACAGCTGTGAACTGGTCATCATTACTACTCCAGAAGGATGAAATAATTCAGATAAAATGTAACTTTTTTTTTTTTTAACAAGCCTAATGATTCTTTCTTGTCCACATCTTTCTGTTCTCTTTTATTTTTTAGTTTAAATTATTCTGATGATTTTGGGTTTTTGTTGTTATTGTTATTTTGTTGTTGTTGTTGTTTAATTTCAATCAGTATAAGCTGTTGTAGTAGGCATTTCCGGGGAAACGAGCTGTGACGCGGATAGGACCTCCCTTGCCAATGATTGACATATGACGTATTCCTAGGGGGTGTAGACGAAGTGGGTAGCGGCTTATTTAAACTGCTTACACACACAATAAAACGCCATTTAGCTATTCACCATGTTGGTGTCAATGTGTAGTTAATTTGGCCCCGACTGGACCAGGTTGGATTCGCAGAGGCTTAACACTAGAATCCTGACGTGAAAGCAACAATAAGCCTCATAGAGGAAAAAAAATCCCAATTGAAAACTTCATTCCTTTAAAATTTTGAAAGTAATTGAAGCAAAAACTGTAACAAAAAACTCATACAAAGTAGGAAAAGTAGGTGCTAGAAAAGTGAAACGCTTATCCTTGGTTACAGTGAACACTGGCAATTTCTTACAAGGAATGAGGGCTAACTGGAGAAGGATTGCAATCCACATGAAACATACTGTCTTGTCTTTCCTGGAGGATGAATTTTCCTAAGCGGAGAGATACTGAGAAAATGAATGGTTCCCCAAACAAAGAAATGTACTGCTAAGAAGCATTGCCACCTGTCTTCATCTACTTCGGAAAAGATTAGTCTCTCAAAAGAGATTCTTGTTTTGAATTTACGAGATTTCTCTGCCATTTATAGAAAATATTTTTTCAAGACAATATTGCAAATCCAGTAACTCAGTTCTTTCACTTAATGAACAGATTTTTTATACTATAAGAGCAGCTGCTCTGAAAATAAAGCCTCCTGTGTTATTATGTTGGTCCACGACATCATATGCAGATGTTGGTGGTACAGCAGTAGATCTTGAACTTTCCCACCTATATTCTTTTACATGCTGTTGCCATGTGAAATGGCAGCAGAGGGAGAGTCTGGAAAATGGCGTCTGACATGGAAGTGCATGTGAAGAAAAATTCTGTCACTGAATTCCTCCCTGCGGAAAATATGGCACACATTGACATTCAACAGCATGTGCTGAATGCTTATGAAGACCAGTAGTGGATGTAAGCGCACTGAGCGCTGGGTGGTGTGTCTCAGCAGTGGTGACAGTGACAGTGGATCACCTCCAGTGGTGCAGATTTTTGTGAGCACAGCATGCAGGGTCTTGTGGATCACTGGTGAAAATGCAGATCTAATGGTGATGACTATGTTGAAAAGTAGTATTTTGTAGCTGAATTTTTTCTCTATCAAATAGTGTTATTGTACCCTTTGTATCTGTTGCAGTTACCATGGAAATAAATAGGAGGCATTATTTTTGGGGTAACCTTCATATTATATCACATCTTTGTTTTAGTAAGTAGATACTTAGAATTTTATCTACAAACTAATATGTGAATGTTAATTTTGATCATTAGAAAAATGCTTCTTTCTAAAGCTGCAGGTTTTCTTAATTTCTTTTCCTTCATGGTACAGATGTTTTATACTAAGTGAAAGTCGCTTTCCTAATAACAAAAACTTTGCATATAACTTACAAGCCCTTCTATTAAGTATCTCTGAGAAAACCTTGATGAAGCCTTCTATTTATTTTTCTTGAGACTTTGGCATTGTCAAGAAGGTGTATGTTAGATAAATAGTACATAAATAAAACCTCATTTATCAGGAAATGTAACCCACAGATGATATATGTACATTTCATTTTCTTTCCTTTTCTTGGTTTCCTTTGTCTGGTAGATAAACAGTATACCAAATTGTAGCAGACAAAAATAAATTTTCCCACTTAACCAGGCAATAATTATACACAAAAATCTTTTAACTGCAATGAGGAATTAAATGAAGTGAGAAATATTCTGACCTGGATGGAGTTTAAATAAACAACAACAGAAAAGCAATGACATTTTCTTATCTAGCTCAGTGTAATGACAGCATTTAAATGACAGAACGAGGTGAACTCCATTGATATAACAAGTTTTAGAGCTGAAGCAGAGCTGAGATTGCAAGATTAGGTTATTTCTGAAACGGTGTCCTGACAAGGAAACATTCTGAACTCAATTTATTTCTCACCTAGAACAGACTTTTAAAATGATACCAATTTAATATAACTCTGTGGTGTCTTCAGGGATCTGTAGCCTTATCCTCAGAGAAACCATAACTGCTCAGAAACTTGACAGGCTTGAAAACTTAAATTGCAGGGACAAAATGATCAAAAATATGTTGGCATAATTATGCAGTAGGCTAAGAACAAATGTTTTGATGTTTTGTTTTGTTTTGTTTTGTTTTTTATCTTCCAGTGACCATACTTCACAGCAATTAAAGTTGCAGCATTTAAAATGCCAGGTCGCAAGGCTCAGTGTGGCACTATGCAAGGAAAGGTGATTTCATTATTGAGAAGAACTTATTTCACTCTCTTACCAAGTCTCATGCTACAATACTCATAAGCACCATGAAGTGTGAGTGATATGACCAACATTAACTGTAGCTGCACGAAGGAAAGGGGGTGCTGAATACTGAATCACCACAATTTCATCTCCTACCTTCTCCTTGGACTGATAATTATGTGTGGGTCTTTGAATACACCTTATCGGGAGTGTGATCGAAATTCGATCGAATACTTTCTGATTGGTAGAAGCTGTACAGACAAGGGGCAGAAACAATTTAAAATGAAATGCCAAAGCAGTATTTGCTTGGATAAACAATGTCACGGAGGCAACAAAACATTAACAAGTAGAAGATATATCAGAAACTTTTTATTCAAAGGAGTTTGAGAATGCTGCAATTCAGATCACAGCCATTAGAGGTGATCAGTGCAGATAAGTGAATTCCAAGGCAGTATCATTCACAGTAGGTCGCAAGCTGTGTGTCTGCCCTATTTTTTTTTCCTGGCATGCCTATTTCACACTACCCTATTAGCAGGAGCTTTGTTTGTTGGTTTGTTTGATTATTTCTTTTTTAAGGTGTGCAGTTGAATTCAGAGTTGGGTGCTGAGATGATGACCCACTTCTCCCATTAGAAATTTTGAAGCAATAAAGGAATCATGGTGACCTTCATAGTGATGCACATTGTTTACGCCCTGATGTTGAAGTTTACTTTAGTGAGATCAGTCACAGACAGTCCTCAGCTTCTGAAGACTGCCTTTGCTAGAGTCTGACACAGTAGGAATGCAAATGTGATGAGTTTGAATTCAAGCAATTCCCTGTGCACAGGTAGTACTAAGAACCTGGAAGGAGATATATTTTTGTACAAAGAATAAGAAAGTTTAGGAACAAGCAGCAACCAACACACTTGATTTCATTTTATACCATTCAATTCAAGATGTATGCTGCAACTGAGCTTATTTTGATTTACGATTTTTTAAAACACAAAGTTATGACATGCTTTATAGCATAGTTAGAGCCTACTGAGAGGAAGTAGATCAAATCCCAAGTTTTGTTATTTCTTCCTAGTCAACCTGAGAAGAGAGCATGAGAGAAATTTGCTCATCATCTGTGTAGAGATCAAATGGAAGAATCAGTGGAATTAGCCACCCATGAATTAATTGTCCAAACATATAAATATCTTGGAAAATAAACACCATGTTTCAATTCTCAGGTTTCATCAATACACCAGAACAGATAAATCACAAAAAGTGATAATGAAAAATGTAAGCAACACCAAGGTGTTTTGTGAAATGCTTTAACATTGATGTCCCAGCAACTGATTTTGGCAGAGCGCTTCAAAATATTCTGGTACTAACACAAAACAGTTTTTATTATGCTAGGGTTTCATAACCTAAGTCACTAATGAAAAAAAAAAAAAAGTTTTCAGATGGAAATCAACAAAACAGAGAATAATTGAAAGCTGTACAACTGTATATATATATATATATATATATTGAACTTACCAATAATTTTCTGTAGTACATGTATTGATTTAGTCATAATATAAATACGTATCAATTTCAAGAAATCAGGAGGGGTTTACTCATGCTGGAAATTAGTACACTGATAGTGTCCTGAGATTTGCTATATATTACCTCCTCCCTACATACACCTTCTGTAGTCGTTCCTGAATTTTGCAGAAAGTAAATGCTTTTTCTGTGTCAATTCAATACTTACTAGTAATAATTACCTTGCAAAGTCCAAAATAGCCTTTAGTGCATCTGGAAAGAGAAGACTATGGGGCTGTGAGTCTATACAATTGTATATGTAGGAATGTGTGTTGATATGCATATATATGCACTCAGATATCTATATTTGGACACATAATTTTAAAAAACGTGCCTGCAATCAATTCTTAAAATAAAAAGTGAAAAAATAAAAGTAACTTTTAGTACATTTAATAAAAGCTACTATGAAGACAAAGAATGACCGATTTTCAGTTCAAGTCTTTGATTGCCAGGAATAAAATGCATGCCCCAAAACAGACACCATCAAAATGGTAATGAATAATGAATTATCTAACCTTCAGAGCTGTGGCTGCCCCTGAAAGTGCTAATTAGGTGTTTGCTCAAAATAAATAAATAATAAACCATGGTTTCATTTAGTACCACTTTTACCTAACGGACCAACAACTTAATTTTATGGAGGATTACATATGCATATGCATTATGTATATACATTACATATTACATATACACATGCATATGTATACACACACGTAGTTTATAAATATATATTTGAAGAATAAGTTCAATGTTAATTTTTAAGTCAGCTGAAATATCACTATGATTTTATAAACAAAGTAGATTAACAGTGCACAAATACTCAGTTTCTCCAAAAGTTAATTGAAATTAAACTACGTTCTGAAGGATAATGAAACTGTGATTGGAAATATTTTAGTAAATGTTGGGTATCAAAGTGATTAAACAATATGCATATATTTGAAATATTTGCATGTATATGAAAATAGGGGTTAATTTTAAACATCTGAAAATGTAAATAATTTTGAGATTTATAGGAAATGATAGATATTCATTTTTTGTTAATCACTGTTTTTTCATTCACTGAGCATTTTGCTTTCGTCTGCAGAACTTCCCTGTCATTTTATTTATAAAGCATGGATTAGATTTGGAAACAGTTTCCCAGTTATCCAGTGTATCTCCAGATAAATTTAAGAGATGAGAATCTTAGAGGAATATTGAAGATAAACTTTGAATATACCCCGAAATCCCTTTTTTAGATATATTTATTACAATCATTTGTTTCCTAGAAATGCTGTGCTGTTAACAAAGGGGATGTATTCGAATAAATAGATCAAGTCTAACACAGAAAATGACAAAACTTATGTTGATACCATCTAACTGGCTTGAAAAGTCTGCATTTTCTTATAGCAATCATTTTTATTAGTCATATCAATATGGTTATTTTTATAGTTATTTCCATTTCATGCATGACTGAGCTGATGTTTGGGATCAATTAGGCTTATAACCACACAGTAACAGCTAAACAGAAAAGGCAAACGATGGTAGGGAAATTTACTAATTGAGTTTCATTGGCAGGAAACAATGACACATGGAGCAGAACTGTCATTTATCAACATTGTGGGGGATATCAGTGGAAGAAACGAACTCAGAATAGTAAAGTATCCTTGATTAGCTTTGATGACAAGATTAGGAGTGGCATTTTCCAGTAATGTCCCTTTGGGTGTAAGCATATTCTTTGAGACAGAATACCCTAGAGAAGTTTCCAATGATTTACAAGTTACTCATTTTTCCTCCATGTATCAGATTTCACAGATATTCATTTTTTTTTTTTTTTTTTTACGTTTATAATAATATGAGATAATTTAATGCCAGTTGCCAAATGATTTCAAGAGAACTACATCTTTGAAAGCAGAACTACCTCATTAACCTTCAAATTACTGGCTAAATTAATGTACAATGTACAATGTTTCTGGCCAGTCCTCTTTGGATGAAGCTGTCCAGGACACTGAGGGATAACTAATGCATTCCCCTGAAAGTGTATTTTTTAAGGTACATTTCCTCTGATAGAATCATTTTTTCTTTGTAAGCCTGAGAGTAGAATAACATAAATTAGGAGTCAGGAGAAATTACAGCCAAATGGAGCTCTGAGGTCTAATTTAAACTACAGATAGGTCAACAAATGCTGAAGCTGTAAACAAATCTTTTCTTTCTGAGATCTACAAAATAAATGCATAATGATAACTCTCAGCACCACTTCATTCCTAAAGCACTTTTCAATTTAATACCTGAAAGTACTTTATAATAAACCATGAAGCAATTACACACTAGATGTCAATAACAGGAGTTAGTCAGGTTGCATGAGGAGACTGAGCAACTTCCCTGAGGTCTGTTCTGTACATGACTGCAGTAGGAGATGCTGGGACTAGGCTGTATAAAACATTGTAATTAGGAGGGGAAAAAATAAACACTCAAGGAAATACAGAAGGAGTGCTCCTGGTTCAGATTTCTGTCTTCAGAACCTTCTGTCTTTCCTCAGCTAATGCCAGAAACTTGTTTGTAACTTCCAGCTGAAAATCAGTGAAAATATCCTCAATGTTTTGAGGTATTTTGTGATTCCCAGTATTTTGGGGAAAGTCTGGTTTGAAACTATAGCCATTTTTATCATAATTGCAGCTGATTTTTGATGGGAAAGATATGAAAAAGCCTCAAATATGTTTTGTTCTATTTTTTAAACTAACTGTATCATTTACATTTGAAGTGCTCATTAATGTGAAAATTGTCAATACTGCAGAAAAAGCAAAGAAATTACCTTTGTATCTTTTCCCCCTTTCCTCATTATTAATCCTGAAAACAAAACAAACAAATGAACAAACAAGAAAAGAATATTCTCAATTACTACATGAATGAATTTATAACATGTCAAATCACATGCTGGACGAACATCATTACTGTTCATTTTAATTAGAGCTTTTTCACTGCCAGCAGACGAGAATCTGTAGTACACTTTAAAATACTATCATTACTGTTATACAGTCAGTAGAGTTTGAAATCTGTTATGTTTTATGAAATGTCATTGGTTACACTCTTATTTTGTATACTGGAGTTGGATTACTGGAGTGATTGCTAAATACAAAAATAAAGTAGTTTATACAAAAACTATTCCTAGTATAAAACAATAATTAAAGAAGAATTCCATTATACTAAGAAGTAGTATACATTTTTTTAACAGATGACACAACTTATGTTCCTAGATTTTCAGTTTATGAAAATTAATATTTCTCTTCATCAAGTCCACCTAAGCTACCTCTCTAATGGTTGACGTATCATCACTTTGTTTAAGACTTCTACAATCTGAGTAAATGTGTGAAGAATTCAGAAGGCTATTGCAAAAGTGCAATTTCTTCAGTAGCTTCTGTAGCTCGTCATATAGGACTGCATATAGCAGCCTATAGCAGCTTTCCACTTCTGATGCTTTCCCACAGTGAGACAGGGCCCATCAGTGAAGAGAGCATATTTTTTCTCATCTTCTTGTAGTCTGTTGTATTGTGGAGCCTCATCAGCATGCAGTCTTCTCTTCCTGTGATATTCCAAAATCTTTGCCTTCAGGCTAGTCCTTAATCACTTCTAGGGAATCCTGGGATTCCCTATTCAAGCCAGCTGTGTGGTCAGTATGACACACTTATTCCATGTACCATCAGTGGCATGATGTGTGGAGAGGAACTCCCTTTGAACATCCAGCCCAGCACAGAAAAGAGTGCCAAGAAGAGCTGTGCTTCAGCACCAATCCCTTTTGAAGCAGCTCAGACCCCTTCATATGTTCCTATATATATATATTTTTTTTTTAGTTGGAATATAGCAGCCTTGGATCCATTGTATCTTTGAATCCAAAACCCTTAGGGTCAACCTCAAGTCTTCCCTGGAGCTTTCTGCCAGAGGCTCCAAGTGGGACTGTTCTCCTCGGTAGCAGTGTAGAGCATGTTTTCTACATCTTGTCCTGTTTTTGTTTTGTTTTAATTATTATTCTTATTTTATTTTTATTTTTTGCTATTTGGTGGAGACATAGTAATTACATTATTGATCACCTCCATGGAGAGCTGACAAGATCCATCTTGCCATTTTATTCCTAAAAAATGTATCTCTTGTACCTTGACTTCACTAGCTTTATGGCTAAAACAGCTTTTAGAAGGATTTGAATTATTTTCTTCTCAAAAAATTCCTCTGCTGTGTTCCACACACAGTGATGTCATCAATGTATTGCAGGTGTTCAGGAGCTTCATCATGTTCCAGTGCAGTCTGGATTAGCCCATCACAAACAATGGGGCTGTGTTTGCATTTACAGGGCAGTCGATTCCAGGTGTACTGGACACATC
This sequence comes from Bambusicola thoracicus, assembly GCA_002909625.1. Lineage (NCBI taxonomy): Eukaryota > Metazoa > Chordata > Aves > Galliformes > Phasianidae > Bambusicola > Bambusicola thoracicus. Next base: position 7,451 of record PPHD01009947.1, on the reverse strand, counting down.
CCTTCAAGTAAAAGCAAAATGCATTGGTGATGTCAGTTGTGGTATATCACCTGGCTGCCTTTGGATCCAGTTGATACTGAAGTTCCAACATGTCTGTCACAGCAGCACTTAGTGTTGGTGTGACTTCATTCAGTCTACTGTTAGATTCCACCCTCCACTGGACTTTTGCACTGGCCATATGGGACTACTGATTTCTCTTGGTCTTTCTGATTTCTCCTTGGTTCTCTGGTTGGCCAGTCAGCCGATGAATGGGAATTAGGGTGTCCCAATTTGTGCAATATTGCTGTCAGTGCAGTGTTGTAGTAAGGATTGGCATCTGGCTGTTCTACTCTTAGTAACCCCACAACAGAAGCGTTCTCTGAGAGACCAGACAAGGCGGACATCTGCTTAATGTCCTCCATCTCCAAGGCAGCTATACCAAAAGCCCATTGGTATTCTATTGGGTCCTAGATGTACACTCTCTTGAGATAATCTATACCAAGGATGCATGGAGGCTCTGGGCCAGCTGCAGTGAGGTGCTTTTACCACTCTTTTCTGGACAGGCTCACTTAGGCCTTCAATACTGTTAACTCTTGGGATCCCTTCACTCCAGAAATACAAATGGGTTTTGTCCATTTATAACTTGATGGCACTAGAATGCCATTGTCCCTTGCAATCCACATACCCATGCCTGTAGAGTCAAGGTGGACTTTCCATCCCACATCCTCACATCCTCTCCAAGATCATGTAGGTAAAACCACAGAATGGTGCATGTGTATACCTGCTATTTCCACTCTTGAATAGTGGAGCATTTATTTCTAATAGCTGAGATATTATTTTGTACAAGTGGGGAACAAGACATATTCTCTTTGAATTGCTGGACCTCCTGGGGTGGCTTCTCCACAGACAAGACACGTACCTGAAGGGAGCAAGAGAGATTACCTTCATGTTGTCTAATAAGCAGGATGGCAACTTCATCTACCATTATGTGGGAGAAGAGCCACCTCCATAGGTTGAAAGACTGTGTCCCTTTCTCAATTGCTTGCTCAGTGCCACTTTCCCTAGAAAGAGGTCCCAGCTGCTTCGCTTCACTGCCTGCTAAGTCCAGACTACTGGCCCCGCCATGTCTGTACTATAGCAGCAGGTGACAGTGTGCTCTCCTGGTTGATAGCTGTAATTTTTCACAAATCTCACAGCTCACTCACTGTTTGGAATCAGGCAGTTTCTGTCTTTTCCTCTTCCCCTCCTCCTGCCTTTGTGATGGCCCTGCTCCATCTTCATCTTCTCTGAATTTATAAGCTCCTCCCTTTGCTATATGTTCTGACTTTCATTAGGCAATTTTTCATCTTGTTTATGGGGCACTGACTGATTCTCAGGTTGAGCTGTGTGGGTTGGAGTGGCAGTGGGTTCTGTTGCAATGCTCAGAGCATCCACAGGACCTGCTGCAGTGTCTATGACAGTAGCTGGAGGACCCACTGCACTATTATCAGATCCAGAGGTATTCTCTTCTCCTTGAGTATGCTGAATATCATTGAACGGAGTTCAATAGGTCAGGCCCCAACACATGGCAGTTGTTTCTGCCTCTTTAGGATTGCCAAGGCGACAGCAAACCTTTTCCAAATATTCTACTTGTTTTTCAGAATTCTGCAGTTTTTCAGAGGTGAAGTCCTAACCCATTGCTCTAAGCACCTGCCCATACCATCCCACGCTCCCTGCCACTCAGAAATGTTGCACCTTGGGGCAGATCTCTTCATGATATTCTTAAATAATTGTTTAATCTTAAACGTAACCTGATACACATTCATGATACATAGTAATAGGAGCATGCTGGTTTGAGCATCCCATAGACATTCAATGTTCTTAATAGCTACAGTAGCTAGCACTTGGCCTATACAGAAAGAGGGAAAAGTGAAGGGGAGGTGGAGGAATAGCTGAAAAGTGTTATCCCCTTTATCCTCCATATCCAGGCTCCCCAAAATCAAGCTAAGAGTGTAATTACTAAGAGTATCAACAGTATGCTTTCCAAAGCGCAAAGACAATTGCAATGCTGAATACACACAAAGCATTAGCCAGTTTTATTTCGATACAAGCCAAGACCACACAGCATAGCAAAGATAGAAGCCTTGATCCAACCCCCAGAAATGACAATGCAACAGGCAAAATAAACAGCAAGTAAGGTGCTATACAATATAGTTGGATGAGGAGACTCTCAAGGTGCTTCATGAATAGGGAAAAAAAATCAACATAGTGACCAATAATTATGAAACTACAACAACATCCTGCATTAGCACAGCCCAGTCAAATCTGCTGTTATCTTAACCCTTCCTGCCTCACTCTCTGCTCCAAAAAGACTGTGGCTGCCTGTTCAAAAAAAAACAAACCATGAAAAAGGAAAATA
>PPHD01009946.1:945-20127 GCA_002909625.1 Bambusicola thoracicus | reverse complement strand
AACTTCCTCCTAATATCTAACCTAAACCTCCTCTGTCTCAGTTTAAAACCATTCCCCCTTGTCCTATCACTGTCCACCCTTGTAAACAGCCGTTCCCCCTCCTGTTTATACACTCCCTTCAAGTAATGGAAGGCCGCAATGAGGTCCATGTGGGGGAAGACATGTTTTTCTCTTATAAAGAGATATTAAGGATTCAAGTTGTGGACTTATTTCTTCCCAGGCAAATAAAAGGGTACTGAATGGCTAGGAAAATAAATGAGAGCATAACATAAAATGCTCTGTGCTCCTGAAATGTTAGGAGGTACTCAGTGGTTTTAACGCTAATCCACAGTGGCTTGTTCTGGACTGACTGGGGTTCTACCAGAGAGCTCTGCAATCAAAGGCTCTGTACTCTGCTCAGGTGTTCATTGTGTTTCAGCTTTGCAGGAAAAGCTCACGCCTTTGGAAACTGGGACGTGACTTTCTGTGGATGACCAAATGAGTCACAACTTGCTGAACTTTCATTGTCCCATTCCGGGAGTTCTCCATTGCTTCCAGTACTTACATCTGTCTGACCCCACTGCAGAGAATCGTTTTTGGGAACAAATCACAGGAACCACTCAGTCTCATGCATAGCAATTGTGTGATAGGAAGTATGTGAAGGAGATCTGTTGTCCTGCCCCAAGCAAACTCAGAGAGGAAGTTGTGTGCTGCTTGCAACAACAACAAAAAAAAAAAGGTCCATTTTCTTCATAAGTCCCACATTATGTACTACACATCCAGAATCCCAGAAAGACATTTCTTGTGTTAGCACAAACTCCCTTTGCATAAGCAGATGTTGTTGCAGGGACTTTATGAAAGAGGAATCTGTAAGAGGAATCTATTCTTTACTCTGAGAGTGGTGAGGTGCTGGAACAGCTGCCCAGAGAGGTTGTGGATGCACCATCCATCCCTGGAGGTGTTCCAGGCCAGGTTGGATGGGCAGCCTGGTCTGGTATTAAATGTGGAGGTGATGGCCTTGCCTGCAGCAGGGGGATTGGAGCTTCATGATTCTTGAGGTCCCTTCCAACACAAGCCATGCTATGATTCTATGATTCTGCAAGGGTGTAAACTGAGGTTACAAAATCAAAGCTTGCTTGTATCATTCCAACTTACTGAGACAACATGGGTAAGTGGTGGAAAGATGTGTAATGTGAGAGTAATAGCTAGGTTTGGTGCAGGGATAGATACTTCAATGTTCGAGCTTCAAGATTTGGGGCTAACATATCTGTACCCCCACTTTGAGGAATAAGAGCATTGAATTCTTCAATTTTTCCCTGTTTTCCCTCTTCTAACTCTTTTGTCCATATTTCCTTTCCCTCACACTCCTCATCCCATTTAAAATAACCAAATTGGCAAAAGCAGGCTCATGTCACTTCTCACTTGCTTGTGTTGCTAACAGGGAAATCCAAACGAGCCATGCTGCATGTTACTCCTGGGGCCGATTCCTCGAGAAAGCTTTTCTGCTCCCATGGAAGTCAATGGAAGCCTAATTGGTCCCAGATGCTTAGTAATAACAAGCACTTCCTTTTGGTACAGCCAAACAAAAGCAGTGTTAAAACTGTTAATTAAATGGGTTTGGCTCTGTCCTCAGGTTATTAACTAATTCCAGTCGTGGCAGTCAAGCTAATACCATGTCACAGAAGGAGATGTTATCTTACTGTGCTCAATAAGAAAGACATGAACTCAGAGTATGGCTAAATTGCCCATGTCGGGGCACACAGCACAGCTTGCTTTCACATCAAAGGAAAAGCTCAAAGACTTCAGCACTGGGCTTTCAACTAAGCCCAGGGATTGTTGCTTGTGCAGACTTTCTCCTAAAAGAGTAAGAGCTTGAGAGAATGCATAGAACTGGCTCTCATTGGGTTTTCACTGTTTGAACATTGTCCTGGGTAATGTGCCCTCGATGGCCCTACTTGAACAAGGGGATTAGCCCAGACGAGCCCTTCCAACCTCAACCAGCCTGTGATTCTGTGATTCAGTGATTTTGTGATTCACACATATTAGACCATTAGGGCATGGTCCTGCCAACTGGCTGTGCCAGTGAATTATTCCAACATCATTCTTGTACATCTTCATTAGATCCCTTTTATGTTCACTGGCTGTACTCTATGATATATCCCAACTGGGATCAGAAGTTATAGACCTAAAGTCTGAACACCATAGAAAGAATAAGAAGACAACTTTTCGCCTGTGGAGTATTCCAAGCTGGTGCTTTAATATATTCACGTCCCCGTGTATTTTACAAAATTCAAAGGTGTTTTTATTGTACAAAATCCCACAACAAAAATGACCAGCCGGTTACTTACACATCCGCTTTAAAAATAGAATTATACATCCTTCTGTAGTGTGTTGATTTTGACATTCACTAGCATGAAGAAAAAAAGTAGTGGAGCAGCAATTTGAGTTATTTACCTGAACAGGTTCTGGTTTGACTTCTACTTCTCTTATGTGCTGAAATGTACATTTCCTGGCATTAACGGAGAACCCATTGTGGCTCCTTTCAAAGTCATTGGGTCCCACAGGTAGGTCAGGCTCCTGCTGTTGGAAAGCTTTTTTTTTTTTTTTTTTTTCACTTCAGAAAGGTGAATCTGCCTTCAGAGTACAGGACATAACATACGTCAGTGTCTGCTATTAGCAGACAACAGGTTGATCATATTAAACCCATCCCAGATTGAAGATCTACAGACTTCTACTAGCAACCAGTCCTCAGTAGGGAAAGATAGTGAACCTCTGATCTGAATAATGGCCCAGGACTCAGTTCCCTGCATCTTGTTCTACACTTTTGTCTTTAAAACATGTCCAGCCTGCTGTGACCTTTAAAAATAGATATATTATCATCATCTTTTTGCATTGAAATGCAACTGTATGCAGTGAGTTCCCAACAGTTTTCCTTAGAAATACAAACATTTCAGTCCAACGATAGCTGGTTGAAATTCATTCTCCAAGACTTTTCTTTTAAAAAGCATCCAGCCCAGAGATGAATTTCTTCACATTAAACCCAGTTAAATATGTATTGCACGAGAGGGGCAAATTTCTCCTCTTTGAGTTGAACTGTGGACCTGTGGCCTTCTGAGCAAGTCTGGGTAATACGTAGTGCAGCTGTTTCACACCTGAGATTTCTGTTACAGTGAAAGATCCTATTTTTGGCTGCCCTGGTGATTTTGTGATTTCATTTCAATGTTTAGGAGATCTCATTTCCAAGGTTTTTTGGAGAAAAAAAAGAAACAAAACACAAAAATCTCAGTGTAAGGAGTAACATACATCTCATAGAGTTAAACTACTTTGAGAAGGGCTTTCCCATTCAGCTGATGTCATCAGCTGGCATAAAAAAAAGTGATTGCTACAACACTATAGATATCTATAATGTTATATATATATATGAAGCTTCTCTATGGAGGTGACATCGACAAATGTAGTTTGTTGATGAGTTTAGTGAAATACCTCCTAATTTAGAGGGTGTTTTCTTTTGGTCTGTTTTAAATCACACCTCCCTCACAACCACAGGGCTTTACAGAGTCTACTACAGCTCTATGAACATTTAGGCAGATCTGCTTGTGAACAAAGCAAATGCAAAATGCAGTAAATTGTCCCTCAATTCCCTGCAACCCTGTAGTGGGGTAATTCAGGGTAATTCAGCTGCGAAACTGCCTTATAATCCACAGTTAAAAGTCAAGGAGAAGAATTTTACCCTTCATTTCTACACGGCGGCAGTGTAGCACCTGATTTCTTCTGTTTTCAAGGCAATCTCTGTGCTATGCTTTAAACTGCTGGCTGAAGTTCTGCCTGCGAAAGCAAAAGAACGAACCCACTCCGATGATGATCACGGATAAAACCAACACAACTGTTAATATAATAAGGAAGTTGATTTTCTTTAGATCCTCTTTTTCACAGTCTTCTGGTCTAATGTTCCCAATGTGCATTTCTTCCTGGTATCCAAAGTTCTGGGTGTATTGGCACGTTAGGTACTCTATGTTCAAGATCTGGACATTTTTGTTCTGGATCATTGATGAGAGCCACATATTTCCACAGCAGTTGAGTGGGTTACCAGTGAGATACAAGTTTTTAAGAGAATTTTCTAATGCTAAAATATTGCTGTCCTGTAATGTACTAAACCTATTGTTCCGTAGGTCCAGAACTTCCAGTGGAGAGCCGCTGCCCCACTTGGGCAGCCAACTCAGCTGATTTTCAGAGAGGTTTAAGTGTCTAAGGTGACTAAAACAAGGCAAGTCAATATTTAATTCTATCAGGCTATTGCCATGTAAATGCAAGTATTCGAGTGACTGTTCCAGTCCGGACAGTGCGTTAACTTCAACTGTCAGCCCCGGATTCATGGAAAGATCCAAGAAAATCAGAGAAGTCTTGAAGAAAGTGTGTGCTGGTATTATGCTCAGCATGTTGTCAGCTAGAGACAAGTGCTGAAGAGCAGGAGCATCAACAAATGATATGCAACCATTTTCCTCTCCAGCGAGTCTTTGCTTTGCTAATCCTGAGTACATGCTGCAAAGCGTGATGTTGTTGCTCTGTAGATTGAGCCATCTGAGGCTTGGAAGTCTTGAGAAGATGTCAAATTGGAGGATTTGAAGATGGTTGTTTTGAATATAGAGCTCCTTCAAATTCAACAGTGTGTCAGCGTGTAGGAGGAGACTCTGTAAAGCATTATAGCTCAAATCAAGGACAGTTAAGGAGACCAATGTGCTGTCAGAGGTTACTTCAAAAGTCTGAAGACAGTTTTTACTGAGGTTAAGGGTGTGAAGAGAGAACATTGATTCAAAGAACTCATCCGGAATGGATTTGATTTCATTGTAGCTTAAGTCTAAGTATGCAAGATGGGATAAATTAAGAGAACTTTTGTTTCTACTTTGCTTCTGATCAAGAAGATGAAAAGGAGCATCTAACCATTCATTCTCCATGTAGTTCATTTTATTATGAGAGGATTCAGCTGTGAGCTGAATTAAATTCTTTGATAAATTCAGAGTTACCAGCTTGTTCACCTGAGGGAAGACTGGGAAGCGAAGCAGTTTGTTTTCACTCAGATCCAAGCATCTTAAGCTGTACTCATCATCTGACTCGGTGGTGTGGAAGGATTCAATGCTGTTCCTGCTGAGGTCAAGTATCTCCAACTGCCTGAGGTTGAAATCAGAGATGCAAGTAATTGAATTCATGGAGAGATTCAGTCTTGAAAGATTCAATAGAGTCTCAAAAGCACCTTCTTCAATTTCCATAATGATATTACTCTGAAGATCTATCTCCACAAGATTGGGAGATCCCTGAAACATCTTGTGTGAAATCATTATAATACTGTTACCTGCCAGTGAAAGATAGCGCAGTGCTGGAGCTCGTTTAATGAAGTATTCAGCCATCCCATTGTAGAGACTGTTGTGAGACAAGTCCAGTATCTCCACCTTGGGTAAAAATCCAATCCCTTCTGTCCCAGTCTGAGCAAGCTCATACAAGTTGTTGTTAGCTAAATTTATTTCCAGCAAACTTGTCATGTGTGCAAAGACTCCAGGCGTGATGAAGCTTATCTGGTTGGAGCTTAAATCGAGGCACTGCAGGGAAGTGTAGAAGGGTAAAGGCATTTCAGGGATGCTTTGTATCAGATTTCCAGATAGATCTATCTTGTTTACATTTGGATGGAGCTCGCGAGGGATTTGGCGAAGTTCTTTGTTGTGGCAAAATGCCTGCAAGTTTGCCTGCCAGAAAAAAAAAGAGAGAAAATGGGAGGTCACCTGACAGATGAAAAACTTAATGTATGAAACTTAAAGAAAATAATGTTCAACAACCAGCAAGGCCCTTCTCATATAATTTTCTTTGAATGTTCATACAGCAAGCACAACCACCCTAATGCTTCTTTGTAGCTAACTGTTAGCACTGCTTTCATTTCATCTAACTTAAACTAGTAGAGTTGTATCGACATAGAATATCTACTACACATTCTCCTTTTTTTTTTTCCCCAGGCTTATTTTAATAGTCCCAAGTGAAGATGTTTTCTTTGTTTCCATTGTAATCAAGCACTTTTTCCTCACTTTTTTTCCTGATCTTTATTTTTCTCAGCTTTATTCAAAATTACTGTAATGGGTTCTGCAAACACTACATGCAAGAAGTGGTACTAAGAAGGGCTCCTCTCTGTTGGCAGCATAGTTCTCAAAGCAGGGACATGGAACATAAGGATACTATGGTACAAATCATAAGCTCTCTCTTTCTTAGTCACGCCCCTCAAATATTTGATTTTGCCTTCCTTTAGAGCCATGGCTTAGATAAGCAATGTGCCCTTAACAACCTGGGTCGTTCAACTATTCACACACTACTGATGCAAACTTCCAAACTCTTTCTGTTTATGCTATACATAGGAATCCTTTTTCTAAGGCAATAATTCCTATCTCCTCTCATGGGGAGCATGCCTTATGCTCCATCCATATGTTTCATCCCCACGCATCATCCATATTGGACAGAACAGTGTTGGACATTAGGAAAAACTTCTCCGAAAGAGTGGTTGGGCATTGGAATGGGCTGCTCAGGGAATCGATGTTGTCGGCATCCCTGGAGGTATTCAAGAATCATGAAGATGTGTTACTTATAGACATGATTAGTGGACAGTATTGGTGGACAGTTGGACTAGTTGAACTTAGAGGTCATTTACAATCTTAATGATTCTATGTTTGTATGAATGCAGCAGGGAAGACGTCTCATGTAAAGCCAGCTCTGAGGAGAAAAAGTATGCAGTATGCAGTGATGGTCACACTTTTCCCACCCACTTCTCAGCAGCAGGGCAGAGAAAAATTCAACTTCATCAAATTCATCTCCTAAATACATGCCTGTTTAACTGCACCTAAGATTGAATCCATGTCCAAAGGAAAATTTGGAATGTGTGTTCATAAAGAACCCTGGAAACACTGAGATAATCATCCTCGCATAAATGTCAAGCTGTATTTTGTTATTAAGGGGAACACACAGCAGTGGGAGGAAGTGGAATGCAAAAGGCTTAGACAGCATTTAATCTACTGGAAGAAAACTCTTGTTATGAATGTATATGGGTGACCGGGTCGTGTACTGTTTGTAGAAAGATCAGAAAGAAAGAAAGAAAAAATCTGATGAATCTTAACTTCTGTGAAAAAGAATCCAGATTCCATGACGTAAAGCTCTGCATTAGCTTTTCCAACATTACAGAAACATAAATTTTAAAAAAAATATTATAAGCCATCTGTTTCATGTGAACTTCTAGTTGAATGAAGTGATGGATCTGCTTAGGAGAAGTGGGGCAATAGTCTGTATTTTGGGACTCTCTTTTGCACTGTGAGAGTTTTGAAGAGCACATAAAAATGTGATGGAGAATTGTAAGTGCTCATATAAATGTCAGATATACACAGGATTCTCCACAGTCCTTCCTGTGGTATAAACTTCCCAAAGATCTGATTTTGCAGTTGGACTTGATAATCTGCGGTTGGACTTTATGATCTTGAAGGCCTTTTCCAACCTGAGCAATTCTGTGATTCTATGATTCTGTGATTAAATCGCACACTTTGAGTACTTTCTCCTCCCTCTGAGTAACCAGCACCATCCAATGACCATCAATGCCATTCAGGTTTTCATTGAAGGCCATGATGGAAAACTCAGTCCCAGTTCACCAATTTCCCACGCATCTTGCAGGACTGGGCCTTCAATCTGCATGTACTAAACTCTCCAAGTGAAAAAAGGGTTTGATAAAATCTGTACCTCACAGTGTCTGATATTTGTTCCTATAACATTTCTCCTCTTGATTTTCATTGGTTTCACTATTTTGATCATCGCTGAATTTCTTAACTAGCCTGTTCTACACCATCTTTTCTCCCCTCTGGGCTCAAACTGCATGAATCTCATTCTCATCAGCATCAGAAGGGAAAGATGAAGCGCATCTCAATGGGACTGAGCAAACAGTGTCTGTTTGTGTGTGTATCTCCCCTTCTCCCCCTGTAGTTAAATGAGTTGGCAGCCTGAGGCTGGAGAAGTTTATGTCGGTCACATGTTCCCACTTAATCAGCTCTGTTGGTGCTGTCACTGGATTATTTAAAGCCTATTGGGAGGAGCATGGAACACTTGGTTCATTCCATGTTTGTCTTCTAGTGAAAAAATGACACTACAACTCAAAAGCTGACCATCATTTGAATTCCAACTCCAGTACTTCACTGGGTGAAAGTCGTCACCCACCTTAGTAACAGCCCTGCAAACAAAGCAGCTGGATCCAAGGCCTTGTTCCTCCATATCTTCTCATGAGTGTTTGAGCCAAAGATTTTGGTCTGGAGCTACCTGAGGCCAGCTTGTATGTTCTTTAGAAGCGCTGTCCAGCTAAAGGCTTCACCACACAGTGAAGTCTTAGCAATTTGTGTATGCACCGCGTGTGGACTGATAACCCATGATAACCAGGGTGGTATATTGTTGCGTGACATTGATGCAAGATGATACACAATTTTATGAAAACCTTTCCCTTGCATGATATATTGGAAGATCCTCCTTTGTCAGTTAACATGAATTAGCAGACACATCTTACTTTAGGAAGAAAAACTTGTGAAAAACTCTCTCCTTGGAAGGGAGTGTGAGCTAGGAAGAACCTCTTAACATTGAAGCTCTGCCTTCTTTTCTTGTAAGGGAGCAGATGGCTGGCTCTGACCTAGCTCAGTAGAAAGGCAATGGCTTTAATGGATGTTTTACCTCCTAAAACCTTACAAGATCAGCGCACCTATAAGAACATGAGCGATGAGAGACCCAGGTTTCTGAGTTATGCCTCTTCCAGGAGACCTGGGATGAAAGTTTCCAATTCTGAGTCTTTCTTATCTTAAGGTGCCATCGCAGGGAAGGCAACATGTAAAAAATGTTGCAGTGATAAAAAATCATCCTATGAAATAAGTGGGACTCCCAGTGGGCACATCAACAAGCCCAGGAACCTCTCTGACTGTGTAGAAATGTGTTTAGATTTACACCCTCCTCCATCCATTGCATGAAACGCTCAGCAAATGAAGAGTGGCAGAGCTCCACTGACTTCAGTGATGCTGAGCTGTTAATTTATACCAGATGAGCATCCCAACCCCCAGCTGCAGCCAGAGCTGAATTTATCCCAGACTCATCGTGTACAGCCTTGGGTTTTTGGCCTGTGCAGTAGGCCTGTTGGAAGCAGTTTACAGTGCAGTGGTGGAAACAAGCATGTGTTTACTTCTCAGCAATCAGCCCGATCTGTGACCCATCAAGAAATGGGACAGAGCGAAATCTGTTCGGATTATTGCATGTCTAGCCTGGCATTCATGTGACTATGATACATGGGACCCAAGCTCTCATGCTTACAGCGGGTTCATCAGTCTTCCTTTGGCAGCCAATGAGCTGAGCTATCCAGCCACCTTCCCAAGATCTTTTTATATATACTAGGTCTTAATTTCTCTGGAATTCAGGAAGCACAGCAATGCAGCAGGGTGGGCAGGAATGGAATGAGTCCCATAAGGGAGATGTGTACAGCTAGCAAATTATTTTTTTTCCCTATTTTGGAAATTCTCAAGGATTTGTGCTGAACAGCTTCAACATTAAAAAAAATAAAAGTATTTTTAAATGGCATATTACTGTCACCAGCGCTTGGATAGGGAAGGGAGAAAGTTCTGCTATGAATAACGTTTATCATATTGCACCAGGTGCCTGCAAAAATTCAAGGGGAAAATTTTGTACAGCAGCCAGAGGCTTTGTCACTTTTTTTAGAAGTCAGGTGTAACTGCCTGACAGCAATGCTGTGTCAGGGCGGAGGTCAGACACAATGGTATTACAAAGGCTGCTGTAGATGCATTTCACAGACAAGGTTTTATTTAAAGCAGAGAGAACTTAGGCCTGATATAAGAAGTAGATTTTAGGTCTAAGCTCCCTCTTTCCCTCACTCACAGGATACCTGTTCAGTCTTGGGGAAATCAGGTCAAATTTCTTCCAACCAGCTACCCCTTAGAAAAAACAGAGACGATGCCCTTCCCTTTTTTTCCCCTTGTATGTACTGTGGCTGCAGTGAGAAATGGTCATAACCCCAGAGCAGTCTTCAGAGCATCTACTAACCCAGCAAAGCCCATTTCTGCTAACAGGAAAAGCCTTTTCACAGAGCCCTCTTCACAGAGAGCATCATTATTTGGGCAGCGTCTGTAATGGAGAGTTGCAACCTCATCCAAGATCTCAAGGTGGCCTTACCATTTCACAGGGCATCCCCTCAGCAGGCTGATGTCCATTCACCACTGACAGGAGGAAGATGATGTACAGTCTCATGGTTCTGCAGGGAAATTGGTTATGGTTAGATGTCAAACATGGCACCACAGTCAGTTCATGCATGCATGAGAAAGCTGGCATCAGAGCATCACCTATCACAGAAAGGAACATTTGCAGTACAATAAATTAGAATCATAATTAAGGTTGAAAAAGGACAATAAAAGCATCTAGTCCTACCATCAGCCCATCACCATCATGTCCACTCATAGAATCACAGAATCATTACGGTTGGGAAAGGCCATTAAGCACTGACCTATCACAACCATGTTCCTAAAATTAATGCATCTACCTATGTGTATCCATGTCTCTTTGAGACAAACAGGAAAAAGAGAGATCTACATGAAGACTTGAAAGGAAGGTTCCAGGCATCTTGTGGGTTACCCTGGTGTGATTTATTTCAGCTGCTACCTAGGTGATTCCCCAGTCACCCCCTGAAGTCTAGATGCCCAAGCTGGACAGTGTCTCTGGTGTCACAACAACTACTCAAGATAAAGTGACCTCTTAGAGCCCCCTGCTTCTCCCCATAGAGGCAGCTCAGTACACTAACTGGTCTGGAGTTATAGGTGCCAAGTCCTGATGGAAGTTGAGGACTGTCATTCAGAAACAAGAGTTGGGAGCCATTTCCATTTCCATCCACAACAGTTTCCACTCCTCTCATCCCACAGTGTCAAAGAGCTTTTACACACATTAGTCACCATGCATCTAGTTTTGTCGAGTTAATGCAGCTTAAATAAATAATGGACTGAGAACTTTCTGTCCAAATGTTAGTTTTCCATTTTACACATCCCAGGTATGGGCAGGCTTTAAAATACATTTGAAAGCTGATGACTTAAAGAGAATCAGACACGAAATGGAACAGATCTGTGTGAAACAAAGAACTCATTAGAAATATCTGTCTGAAAAGCACTCCAGAAAACAGCGCAGAAATAACCTCAAAAAGAATAATGAGATCTGGAAGACCCGTCAGTGGGCATTGAGGGAAAAGTGGAAACAAGTCCAAGGAAAAGCATTCATCTCTCAAGACAGCATGTTTCTAGATGGACCACAAATTCTATGAGCTCAAGCATGAAAGGTCAGTGGCCCCTACATCACTTCAACACCTTCAAAAAAGTAGCAGTACTGTGCTGGGATCATTTCCCAGTATTTAAAAGGAACTTGTAAACAAGAAGGAACTCTACTTTTTACATGGGTAGATGGTGATAGGGCAAGGAGTTTTAAATTAAAAGAGGGGAGATTTAGATTGGATGTAAGGAGAACATTTTTCACTGAGGGAGTGGCGAGGTCCTGACACAGGCTGCCCAGGGAAGTTGAGGATACTCCATCCCTGGAGGTGCTCAAGGCCAGGCTGGATGGAGCCCTGGGCAGTCTGCTCTGGTGCCTGATTTAGTGGTTGGCATCACTGCTCGCAGAAGGGGCACTGGAACTGGATGATCTTTGAGATCCCTTCTAACTCAAGCCATTCTACAATTTGATTCACAGAATAGAATTGTTTGAGTTGGAAAGGACCTTTAAAGGCCATTTGGTCCAACTCCTCTGCACTGAACAGGAACACCCACAGCCCAATCAGGTGCTCAGAGTCCCATCCAACCTGACCTTGAGTGTCTCCAGGGGTAAGATGTCCACCATCTCTCTAGGCAACCTGTTTCAGTGCTTCAGGTGTTTGTTAGGATACAGAAAGCACAGTCCTGTAAGCTGGAGATGGCAAATCCTCCAATCCAAAGCAGTCTGGTAGGAATTCAGATTCCCAGACCCTGTCAAAGTGCTTTCAGCTCTGCTTTATTAGAAGGGGAAATTATAGGTGCAGGGAGTCTATCTCACTTAATGTGAATAAATTTTATTGAAGCTGTGGTTACCACTGACATGAGCTCCAGATATCAACTGTTTATGACACCCTCTATTGCAAACATGCTGAATGTGTCTGCATTCATACAACCTCTTCATACAACCCCTTACAGACAGATCTAAGCTGGTCCTGTCCATATCCCGAGCCACACAGACAATGCCAGCTCCCAAGTGGAAGCCCCACAGCAGTGCTTAGCTAGCACAGCTCTTAAGCCTTTCCAGGAGCGAGCCTGCATCCAGCAAGCTCCAACTGTATGCCAATCCCATTCTCACATGCCTCCAAAAGATAGCAAACACGTCCTGCTACTCAATGGGTTCCACCCACAAATGTCATGAGGCTGGAAACAAAAGAGAGGAGATAGGATCATTCCCAGCTGGTGGAGATCCCTCCACTTAGTCACTGCTTGAGAGATGCAGCTGAGACCCGTGCTTCCATGCAGCAATGGCAATTGTTCAAAAGTGATGCCAATGGGTTGACTATGGGATAAATCTCCTGAGGGTTCCATCAGGTCAGTGCTCAACACTCCATGGCATGAGATGCTCACCAAGACCTTACAAGTGGGTTCTGCTTCTTAGCACACCATGTCCTAGTTGGGCATATCTGTATAAACTTCTGAGTGAAGCAATGCAGATCTCTTCTCCCAGCCAGAGAAGTGGTGTGTGTACTGGGAAAGGAGGAACTAGAGGAGTCTAGATCTTTAATTTATGCTTTGTTTTTCAGATTGCGTATTCCTTCCAGTTTAGAGGGATGACTAGTGATGAATAATGATCTGGGACCCCGAGGTGAAAGGGCTTGGAACTCGTCTTTGGAGCTCAGCAGCAGGATAAGAAGTCTGTTCCTCATCCTAAAATTAGACCAAGGATGCTCAATCTTATTTCTTTTAATTAATGTTTGCAAAATGCTCCACAATCATCCCATGGAAGAAGGAATTGCTTATACCACCATCTATAATGTCTCTGCTGTTCCCGCTCCATTCTCCATTGCCCAGACTACAGGGGGTGGGTGCCTGGGGATGCTGTGCAGGGCGGGTTGCGTGGGAGTGAGAGGAGAAAATGATGTTTATTGTTTGGGTTTGTTGAAACTGAGAGAAAAGACAAACACACTGATGATGTGTGAATTATAAGGCTTTACTCAGAGCCTTCAAATGTAAATTATTTCTGTCTAAATCCAACAAATTAAGATGATAAAATCTCCATGGATGTCACCCACAAAAGGCACCATCCTGATGGACAATGTGCAACTCGTGCAGTTTGCTTTGTCCTCTCTTGCTATGATATCAGCACAAAAAAAATGATCCCTTTTCATTTTAAATGATAACCTTGGCAAAATCCATGCCTTAGCATGTTTTTAAACTTCCTAAGTTATAAATTCATAAAGTAATTTAGAATTGAAGCATCTAAATGCAAGAACATAATTTCATGTCTTGCTCTGTAAAACAGATCTATAGTATCAAGGACACTGCCCCTCAAGTTGTTCCTGAGTTGGCTGTCACCTTGAAGCTGTTGGACATGATGTTTTCCCTACAAATATGAGTCATAGATCATAGAATCATTAAGGTTTGAAAGACCTCTAAGATCACCAAGTCCAACCCGAACCCATCCCCACCATGCCCACTGACCACATCCCTCAGTGCCATGTCTCCAAGGTTCTTGAACACCTCCAGGGGCTGTGACTCCTCCACCTACCTGGGCAGCTTGTGCCAACGCATTACCATTCTTTCTGAGAAGAAATTTTTCCAACCTAATATCCAACCTGAGCCCTCCCATGGTGCAACTTAAGGCCATGACTTCTTATCCTATCACTATTGCCTGGGGGCAGAGGCCCAACCCCACCTCACCACAATCTCATGTTATTGTTGAGAGCCTTAAGGTCTCCCCTGAGCTTCCTCTTCTAAAGACTGAATCATTCCAGTTCTCTCAGCTGCTCCCCATAAGAGCTGTGCTACAGACCTTTCACAGCTCTGTTTCCCTTCTGTCATCACGTTCCTGTCCTTCACTGTCTTTCTTATAGTGAAGGGCCCCAAACTGAACACAGTATTTGAGGTACGGTCTCACCAGAGCAGAGTACTGAGGGATGATCAACACCCTAGTCCTACAAGCTATGCCATTGCTGACACAAGGCAGGATAACATTGGCTTTCTTGGCCACCTGGGTACACTTCAGCTGAACATCAACCAACACCCCCAGGCCCATTTTCTCCATACAGTCTCTCAGTCATTCTGTCCCAAACCTGTAGCATTGTTGTGATGTAAGTGTAGGACCCAGCACTTGCTCTTGTTGAAGCTCATGTAATTGGCCTCCATCCATTGGTGCATCCTGTCCAGATCCCTCTGTAGGGCCTTTCTACCCCCAGGCAGATCAACACTTCCTCCCCACTTGGTGTCATCTGCAGACTTACTGTGGGTGTACTCAATCCCCGTCTCCTGATCATCAATAAAGATATTAAATAGGATGGGCCCCAACACTCCCAGAAATTCTCCTCCTGAGGCATTTTTTCAGTTCTCAGCTGCTCAGCTGAGGAACTTCTCCTGCTTGTCTTTCTTCCAGACATTCTCTAGACCCACTACAGCAACATTTGGTATGACACAGTGCTGTGTCCCAATGTCTCTGCCTTCTTTGCAGGTCACAGCTGTCCGCTGAAGGCTCACAAAAGCCCCATTTCTCTGTTGTAGGATGACATCAAGTCCTAGTCCTGCTGCATGAAGCAGCTCCATGCAAGCAGCCAGTTTGTTCATGCAGTTTACCCAGTCTCATCTACAGCTGTAAAATTGATGTGGATTAAGTGAGTGACTCTCCCGAGGATTCTTATAAAGTAGGTCAATAAAAAAAGTGTATAGAAAAAGCATGGCACTCGTGCCATGTCAGCATGTCCGTTAAAGAGATGGAAGGCCATAGCAGTGATTTGCCCCCTAAAACATATCTGAAAACCAAGGAAGAGGTCAGATTTCATCACAATTCATCCAGTTCCCACTACAGAACAACACTTAACCTCCATCTCTTATACAGTATTAAGCCCAAGACCATTTACATATACTGTTTGCAGTTAACAACACCATCACCTTCCAAGTTTTCCCTAAAATTCTTGTTGCTGCTTAGGCAATTAACAGCAATGGTCTCCTGTGCCAAAGAAGGA
This sequence comes from Bambusicola thoracicus, assembly GCA_002909625.1. Taxonomy (NCBI): domain Eukaryota; kingdom Metazoa; phylum Chordata; class Aves; order Galliformes; family Phasianidae; genus Bambusicola; species Bambusicola thoracicus. The sequence goes on along the minus strand of PPHD01009946.1, from coordinate 4,871 downwards.
TTGTATTTGAATTGCAGAATCCTAGAATCACAGAATTGATTGGAAGGGACCCACAAGGGTCATCAAGTTCAACTTTTTCTAGAGAAGACACCGAGTACAAACCAAACTCCCCAGGTCTGGTACTTTTTTACGCAAGAAGCTTTGCTGCTCTGTTAGAATCATGAAATCTTCTAATAGTTGAGGTTGCTAAAGACCACAAAGATCACTAAGATCAACTTCAACCCACCCCCACCATGCCCACTGACCATGTCAGTGCCACGTCTCCATGGTTCTTGAACACCTCCAGGGGCTGTGACTCCTCCACCTCCCTGAGCAGCCTGTGTCAATGCATCACCACTCATTCTGAGAATAAATTTTTCCTAATATCCAGCCTGAGCCCTCACAGTTAAAAATAGCCCTCGGGTTTAAAAAGAGCAAATGTTCCACATTTACCTGGTTCCAAGGGCTTCTCACATCCCCATACATCGCTTGTCATCCCTTTAGAAAGCATATCCAGCTCTCCAACAAAGATTCAGCCCTGGTAGAAGGAAATCAATCTTCAGATTTACCTTCACCCGTTTGAGACACCAAGAGACAACTTCAGATTGAAGACATTTCCAGGGAAAACAACCTCATGTGGGTCAGTGCCTGCTTTCAATTAAGTCGCTGGGCTTCCTGCAGGCTTTTGCTGTGTCCTACAGCCACCACTGTGCATTCAGAGCAGTGTCATTCCCTGCGCGGCATCCTGAGGTCCTCACGTGGGGCAGGGGAGGAAACAGATTTTTTGCTAGGGAAGCTGCTGGGACTGAGCAGCACTGAGGGAATGAGCGACTTATTGTCACTGATGCTATTGTTCGGCTGTGTATGCAGGGTGTTTATTTTAGGGTTTTGTGTCTGCACGTTTCATTCCTGAAGGATTGCAGCCTCTGACCCCTGCACCTAAATCACACTTAGGAAAACAGCCTCTTGGGGGTTAAAGGTTTAAATATCACGGCTGATAAACAGAAAGCCCGTAATCTTGAATCCTGAACTCTCCCTCTTGTTTTTACTGCCCAGAGCGTCCTATGATCTGATGGCAGGATGGCCGTTCTGTGTCACAGAATCATTAGAGTTGGCGAAGACCACCCATGGTCATCCAGTCCATCACCTAGTAAGCTACAACGCACCTGAACTGAAGATTTAGTGGGGTTTTCCGGGCATAAAGCAAGACTTCAGGAGACAGTTGGAGTCAGAGTGCTCCAAGCTTCTGTACATAGTACTGCTGTACTGTGCACGACCTATTAGCAAAAAATCCCATTGCAAAAGGGACGCTTTTGCCGTGATGTTTGCGAGCTCTGCTTTTTATTTATTATTTTCTGCTGCCCTCTAGGGCTGGAGCAGCAGTCTAATTGCTGGTTTCCTCACTTCCTTTTGCTAATTTTGGACTGATTCTGCAAAGCACTCCTTTACACTGACTTCACCACCTTTGTCCCCCAGGCTCAGGAGCCTGAACTGTTGCAGCATGCTTTTCCTGTGGTTGGAATACACCAGAACCGGGCTCTTATTAAATTGTTTGCTTGCAGTGCACCCTAAAATGAGAGATTAAATGCTACGAAGGGGTGTTAGTATGTGTACAGCTGGGAAAGGGTACAATTAGGTACAATATATAGAAAAGCTCAGGCTTAACTCTCAACAGAACTGCTTGCCAGTGAGAATGTTGCTAACCTGGACCTGAGGACCGCTGTGGTGTCTGGAGGTTACAATGCCTTTTGGATGCTCTGGGTTGCATCATCAGCATCACGCAATAGTGCTTGCAACATGCAGCTACTTTCGCAAAGAAAACGTCAAATATCAAATATCCAAAAAAAAAAAAAAAAGATCAAAAATATCAAATATTTTTCCTTTGGAAAGCGCACATTCAGGTTGGGTATCAGGAAAAAATTATTCTCCAGAAGAGTGGTGATGCACTGGCCCAGGCTGCCAGGGAGGTGGTGGACTCACCATCCTTGGAGATGTTCAAGAACCATGGGGATGTGGCACTGAAGGACATGGTCACTGGGCATGGTGGGGATGGGTTGGGGTTGGACTTGGACTCAGTGGTTGTTTCCAACCTCAATGATTCTATGATTAAGTTTGATCTGTATTTGGAGATGATGGAATACAAATCTACCTACAACAAAGAGTGGTGAGCGCCTTGGATGACTGCAGCCTCACATTCTCTGACACCTGAATTTTCAGAGCACTTTGGGAAGCTTGGATTTGCTGGTAAAATAACAGGGTTTCATTGCATTTCTGTACCTTAGGCTGATTTATTGAGTGGCCACACAGTTGTGTCAGCTCAACTGTGAAGATGAGCCTGGACAGAAACAAATGGCAAAGCAGGAGGGAAGGGCATGCACTGATTCTGCTGCTCAGGACTTTACTTCATTAAAACCACTGCCTTAGAGGCACAGCAACCACCCTGGGAATGATCAGCCATAGTGGTATCCTTACTGTCTTTGCCCTCTTTCACAAAGAGGATCAGAAAACAAAAAAATTCAGATCCTGGAGCCTTTGAATGACTTCCTATTTTCAATGTTTTTATGCTGTTTTCTACCCAACAGTTACATCTTAAAAGACTTCTGAATCATGTGTACTTGCATCTGCAGTCACTGTCCCCAGAGGTGTCCAGGAAAAGGGTAGATGTGGCACTGAGGGACATGTTTAGTTGTTCATGGTAGGTTGGGGTTGGACTCGGTGTTATTAGAAGTCTTTTCCAACCTCAGTGATTCTATGATTCAATGCAGAATCCATCAGATGGATTGGGTCACCTCCATCAAACAGACTGGAAGATCTGAACAGGCTGCCCAAAGATGTCGTGAATACCCTTACCCTAGAGATGCTGAACACCAGATTGGATGGGGTCTTGGGAAGCCTGAGCTGATGGGGGGCAACCAGCCCATGGCAGGGGTTGGAACTGGGTGGGTTTTGAGATCACTTCCAACCTAAGCCAATCATTCTATGATTCTATGAATTAGGGATCCAACACAACGCAGAGGTGGGTGTCTCTTGAGATCACTTCTCTCCTCCAAAGCCTCTTCCCAGAATAGCCCACAGTAGGAAAAGCAAATCCCAGCGTTTGGCTCTCACGAGCCTGCCCGCAGTTTGCTGCAGGTTCCCAAGGGTTTCTGATAAACAAGAATATGTCTTGACGATTACATGTCTTGAACTTCCAGCCCTTTTGGAGTCTGTCCATCCATAACGCTGCTGCTTTCTAAGGCACTGCTTTTGGGTTGAGCCCTGTGTCAAGCAGCATGAATCAAACTCTCCAGAGAAGTAAACAAAACAAACTCCCGCCTTAGAAAGTGGGTCTGAACTGCAAGAGCAGGAGTGGGACACATCTTGCTCCCTTCAGTCAGAATAGCTCCCCGGTGATTCATCCCACCAGGGAGCCGGGGGCAACAGCAATATTAACCCTATTAGAAACTGAATAGCCCAGGCCATATTCAGGCACATACTTTCAGAAGGAGCACAGCTCCGGTTCCTGAGACCCTACAGCATCTCTCCTGCTTCAGTTCAGTTAGATTTCAGTGGGAAATTTTTCACTGAGAGTGGTGAGGCATTGGCACAGGCTCCCCAGAGAAACTAGATGTCCCCTCCCTGATAATGTTCNCTATGGCAGAGGGTTTGGAACTTGATGACCCTTGAAGATCCTTCCAACCCAAGCCATTCTATTCTGTGATGATAGGCACCATGAATAGATTAAAACTCCTGTCTCTCTAGCATCAAGTCCACTAACCAATCAATCCCACAACACCTGCATAACTTAAATCAGGCTTTTCCCCTGCCTGTTGCCTTCCTTCTTTCTCTCCCACGCAGTCCTCTTTCTTTAGGTATCTCTATCAGGCCAGGCAGCCAACAGCATTTCCCCATCAAAGATTATGTGGGAGACATCAGCTTTCCAGTCCACTTGGACAGCAAACACACAC
>PPHD01009945.1:0-16175 GCA_002909625.1 Bambusicola thoracicus | reverse complement strand
CTGGCTTACATGAACCTCCAGGGAAAAAGAAAATTTCAGTCTAACCACCGTGCCTTACCAGGATCAGCTTAGTGTTGCAGGGAGTCTGCAAAAGCTGAAGAGGACACAAAGAAATATGCAGAAATGACGACAGAGCTCAAAAGGATGAATCATGAACAGAAACTGGAACAATTGTCACTGTAATGTATTCATGCATTATGTCATGTATTAGTGTCAGAAGGTAATATGGACAAAAATATAAAACATCAATTATATGCTGCAAATGAGCTAAACAAATCAGAAAAAAAGGTTTTAAAAGCTCTTACATGACTTGTAAAATACCTTAACAGATGCACAAATGCACCTTGGGATGAATGCATTATGCATTATGGATTCAGGGCTGCCATTATAGCCCTCATAATCACTTTTTCGGTTGCTCATGTGCTGTACATCTGTGACTTGTTGGCAAGACACTGCAATGAGAGGAATTCTCACATTTTTAGCTAACGTTTTATCTTTGGAGAATTTGGCTGCTGGTTTTGCTCTTTTGCTCCTTCTGAACCCTTGCAATACAATTAATAGCATGTGCTCCACTATTACAACCCTTTTTAGAATCTGTTGTATCTCAGTATATATGAATAGAAACAGGGGAGTGCAGCTGACAAAAGAAGTCAAGTGCGTGACCTCATCTCAAACAGCATAAACCAACAACAAAAACAAACCAAAAAACAGTAGTAAATTTACATCACACAATATGTGATGAACTACAGAGTATAAAAATGAGTTTTAGCTGTTCTGGGCAGGTTCCTCTGTTTTCACAGTTTAACTCTTCACTTAGTATGGGAACTGGAAACTCTCTATGTTGACATCCCTTATGCTTTCCTGTAAGGAGACGGTACAGTAGAAGTGATAAGTAAAAAATATAGGAGGAGTCCCCACTTTCCAATGAAAGTTGTTAGTAGAAGGGAGTACAGGCACACAGTCTTTAGGGTAATATATGTTTGCAGACCTGTGAGTCCTGCACTGCAGCCAAAAGCATTGCTAACAACCCCCGGGAAAATATTATGAAAGAAGAAGGAAAAAAGACTACAAAGAGTAAGATAACTGATATGACCATTATTTGCTGTGGGAAAGTGCATTTTCTCTCTCCAGTACCAGGAGAACTGATGGTTACCTCTTCACAGTTTTTGGGAACTATATAGTGATACGCACTCCAATTATAAACACTTCGGGACATAATTTAAGAAGTTTCAAAAGACAGAACACTCAACCTTCAAATAGTTAAGAACAACTACTTATTTTCTAGCACTACTGGAGGAGTTAAAAAGGAAAGCAACAAAATGATTCCTGACTTTCCATGAAAAATGCATTATCTTTGTGCTATGGGAACTGCCAGCACATTGAGATACTCAGGAAAGTTAACTTAGAATGTAGCATTTATTTCACTGAATATCAGGTACGAGTTATAAGTTGGTCACTCCAGATGCTCTTTACAGTCAATGGAAAGTAAAGAATAGTTTTAGGATGTGAGTTATGTAATGTTTTTAGGGCATCTGCTTTCAGAGAAAATGAAGAGAACCAATGAAGTCTCAATTGTCTACAAAAGGAACTTAGAGAATGAAGTCAGAAGTAAACACTGTTTTCCCAATAGGATGGCCTTCAATTCCCTGTCCTTTCTGCACTGTACAAGACAGGAACGCCTCATAAAGGTCCCAAAGTACAGTCATTTCTGAATAACAGAACCCATAAAACAGTCTAATACAGTTCAATAATAACATTAGATAGATCTCAAATTGTTTTCAGGGCAGCCAAATAGCTTTACTACATTTTTGCTGAGAGGACAATGGCAGCAGCTGACCATGGTGATCACAGAGAAGGTCGCTGACAGAGACAGAAGTGGAAATCAAGTCTCCTGTCTTCCTGTGTTCTCTTTCAGCTCAAAAAACATGCCCTTAATTTCTGTATTCTACTTACAAGATTCACCTTTATAACTCCACTTAATCTTTCTGAACTTTCCTGAATGTCTCCGCAGTCAGTCTCTGAGGGAACATTATCTGCCTTTCCTGCTGAGGTTTAGAGCCATGAATACAACTGTGTCACCTCTGCTTTTTACCTTGGAAGGTACCTCAATTTCTCTCTAGGGCTGATTTGAGAGCTGCCCCACTTACTCCAATCTGCAGCAGAAGCTTGACTAGACTCTGCCAAGAACATCAACATCTATAGGACCGGTTGCATCATCAGCCTCTCTGGTTCTCTTTTGAAGCACAAAACTGGACACCAGAGAGCATCTGGAATAAGGAAGGCATTAAGAAAAAGATGACAGTAAAAGTGACTGAATGATGCAGTATTCTCTGCCCAAGACATAGGATTGCATGTTTCAGAAAATTTCAAAGACTTGTCAAGATTCCTGGCTTCTGAAGTTGTGATCACAAACAAGTGATCTAGGTACAAAAAGCCCAGAAACACAGTGCATTATTTCATCTGAAATTTATACAATGTTTTCTGAGTCAGAAGCCTTGACACAGATACGAAGCAATTCTCTGAGACATAAAGCCTTGCAAGCTGTGCCAAAGAGATTCTGGGGATTTACAGTGTACATTGATATTAATGCAGTGAACAAAATTCTGTTGCACTGCACAAATGTATACACTTTATTAAATTCTGCATTGTTCCAACGGAGTTCACAGAAGCCACACACACAGAGAACAAATTATATTTAAATTCTTTCCCTCCCAAGACCTCTATAGGTCAAAGAGGGTAAAGTCAGCAGTCAAAGACAGGCAACTACTGTCAATCTTGGTGCCCAAGAGTACGTACTGGGGGAAATAATGCAGATGACAGTAGAACAATGAACCCATGGGACTCCTGTCCTCTTGGGGTAGCGGCTGAAGGTCTTGCTGGGCACACTGCATCATCACACCTTACATTAACGTCTGTGCTTGGGTAACTAAGTCCCTGATGACAGTGACTCCACTGATTTCCATGAGTATTGCTTGACATCTGTTGCTTCTACAGAGCTTATTTTCAAAGGAAGTACTGAGATTATAAGCATCAAATTAAGACAGGATGAATGAATGCATTTAAAATATACAGCAGGGATGACAACCATGTGCTATTTGGGAAAATGGGTTATTTTCAAACATCTAAAGACAAAAAAAGGCTTTGGCCAGTATCACCTTCAATTAGTGAGACCAAAGCAAAAACAAACATGTTACAAACACTTAACCGTATGTGAATTTTTCTTATTTTCAACAGTGTTATTAAATCCAGATCTGGCTGCAGTTTGCTAGAGTGTTTTTATAGGGCAAATAAAAAGCAAATTGAGTTCAGCATCATGTAAGGTTGATACATATTAATATGCTAGAGCAGAGCTTAATTACTATTAGGTAATGTGATGCTGAATCTAATTGATCCCCTCTTACAACAATCACGGGTTACAGCTTAATGATCCTGTCAATTGTTTCCATCTTTGCAATTGTACATGATTACTGTTGAAGAAACACAGATCCTTATAACCCCCTCTTTCTGATACATAATAGCTAGCATGGTAAGCAATAAACCTGAGTTTCACACATTCTCTAGAATTTTCAGAGGAGCTTCACAAGTCTGAAGACTGGCAGATGGTAAATTTAGACTAGAAATCAGGAAGAAATTATTTACTGTGAAGGGGGTGACACACTGGAGCAGGTTGTCCAGTGAGGTTGTGAATGCCCCTCCCTGGAAGCATTCACAGCCAGGCTGGATGGGGCTGTGAGCAACCTGGTCTAGAGGGAGGTGTCCCTGCCTATAGCAGGAGGTTGGAACTAGATCATCTTAAAAATCCCTTCCAACCCAAACTATTCTATGATTCTATGAATCTAAAATAAAAAATCTAAGAGGAGGCTATCATTTAATCTTACACCCTGGATAACAAGTTCATGTAGTTTGAAGCTGTGATTTGAGCAAGCTGACCAATAACATTCTGTTGAAAAAGTTTTCATTAGCTTGTGGGCTTGATCCCCTTCCTTCCCCCTCAAAAAATGCAAGAAACACAGAAAGTCAAATAGACAGAGCTGTGAAATACTACTACTTTGAAGAAAAATGAGAAAGGAAAATAAAACAGTAGATAATCGTTTTCTTGAGATTATCAATATAATATTAAAATTGTGTGCACTTTTAAATATATCTATCTGCCTATACAAAATTGTTGACAAACTCTGAATTAAGCTGGAGAATGACACTGTGAAAAATTATTTAGTGGTTATATGCCACAGGCCATCAATTTGAAGAGCTGTCTAAAGAATGGTTTTCTATTGGAAATACTCTCTCGTCAGATAGTATACCATGAAAAGCTGACACACCACCTTCATTAAATGGTCTGTCTTTCTTGGCTTTTTCATTAAAAAAAAATAAATCTGTAGAAAATAATGATATATGGTTTCCAGACATAAAGCATGATCATTTACAGTGCTGGTTTGTGTATATAGGTCCTGGAGAGAAGCAGGAAATCAGGTACATAGACCTAAGGGCTTTTTCCCTTCATCTTCTCAAGCTGACTTCTGAATCCTATTCCACAACTAGTATTTAACTTAGGGATGGAGATCCTTTGTTGCCTCTACCAACAGTACATTAATGGCATTATCATGAAGAAAGAAGACAGAACTGCCTGTACACAGAGTTCTTATTTTGAGCATTTCCAGTTCTGCGGAAGAGTGTGTAGAAGGAAGCAAGGGGAGGAAATGGTACTAGTGCGAGTGACAGTTTCAAGAAAATCTGGTTTAGGAGTGCTTTACATTCCCAGGCACTAAGGGTGATTAAAGCACAGTCAGACTGGGAAATCTTGGAAAAGGAGCTCTGAAGGGCAGACAACGAACAAAATAGTGACCTAAGGCAGCACGAGGAGCTGGCAATGCAGCTGCCTAGGGCAAGCCTTCATTTGTGATCTGCACAGCTTGGTCAGACTCATTAGCAAGGCAATTGGAAAGAACCAACCAAAACCAACACACACAATAATTGCTATGAAGAAAGACTAAATATTTGTTACTGCTTACTGAGTATAAATCTTCTACGCAGCTCCATTGAGTTACTTTGGCCACTGTGACAGTGGCAATGGAAAGGGACAGTAAAGACACAAAAAATAATACAACAAGAAAGGAAACAGATGACACACCCTCCACTGAAGTTTATGATCAATTCCAACATTTATATGGTCTCCATGAGGCAATTAAAGAGTTATGCTTCAGTAACCGATTAATATTCACTTGACATCATCAGTTTGCCCACATCTCAGAGAACAGCCTTGTTTTCCCTTGTCTGAAGTAATTGCATGAGAGCACAGTAACCGATAAATAAATAAATAAATAAATAAATAAACAAATAAATCGGCGCAGAATATGAGAGCTTTCCTGATTTTGAGGGTTACTTTTTCCTTGTAGTTTTAAATATGCAGAAACATTGACAGACATAAATATTTATTAGAATACAGTCAGAAAATTTATATACTGTAAACATTCTTTTGGACAAACAACTAAAACAACCAGAAAACTTTTTAAGCAATAGAGGAAAGCTTTAACTGACTCAGCATAACTTAAGTAATTTAAGCTTTGAGGCATATTTTGCAGAGTAAAGGGGAAAGCAAAATTCATGTAAGAAATACTTTCATCATTTTATCATTTTCATTTGAGTGAGAAAATCAAATATGCTCGACGAACTTCCTAACGAGTCACATGACAACTTTTTAGCAAAATGCTGGGAAAGAAGACAAGAGAAGAAATGGATGTGGATTAAGTAAACTGTAGCTCGGTTAATTATACTTATTTATAAACTACTTGCATCAATTTTGCCTTTGCATTATATCATTATTTCCTATTTGAAAGATATTCTTGGTCCACATCGTGGTGATCCACCATTTCTGTTGATGCTGGAGGCTCCTCACATGGGAACTGCTAGTGGTCACTCAGTGCTGGAAGAAATGATCTGGACACGGTTCTCAGTGTGAGGATTTACAGGGCATATTAGTGTGATATAGTCAGAACACTATATATTCCTGCCTTCACTGCAGGTTGGTCTCCTGGCAGAAAAGCCCTAAATCCCACTTCCAACAAAAGCTGATATTTAGTATCTGGGGCATTAACTTTTTATTCATTAAAGTGCTGATTAACTACTCTGGGACTCCTGAAAGGCCAGAACTGCTTATTAATTACTAGTTATTGGACTACTAATGTTCTCAGGTTGCCTGGGTTACTGCTAGGTTACTGTGACTGCAGAGAGCAGTCCCAGTTTGAAAAAGCAGAGCCTCTCAGTGCCTTATCTCCATTTAACTCAGGTTGTACAGATGAGTCACCCTTGTATCAGTTCAAGAGGTAATAAGAACTTACAGCTCTGACTCAGTACAAAACTGAGAATTTCAGATCCTCTTTTCGGCATTTCTTATGGTTGACTTAGAGTATCCCACACTGTACATCTAAAAAATTATGATCAAAAGATTAGAAAAATGTAAGTGTACATAAAAACTGACTTCTTTGCTTCTCCCACTTTGAGGTGGTCCTAATGTACTTTACAGGTGAGTGCTGCTATTATCTGTATGTAAACAAGGCTAGGCTCTTACCAATACACATTGAAATTGTGCCTCTGAGCAACAGAAAACACAAGAAAAGGAGAGGGTCAAAGTAAGGGAACATGAAAGTGGTGCACAAAAGAGAGTAGAACGTGCAAAGCAGGGCATTCATTGTCACTTCATTCTGCTCTTTTGGTTGGCTCCCCATTTCAGTCATTGAATGTCTAATGCAAAATACATCCAAGACAAATAGCATCCTGAGAGGCACTGGTTTCTGAGAGGCAGTTATTCATCAAGCCAAGAATTTATGCCCTTCTTTCTGTGTGAGCTCTTTTTCAGACTCCAGAAATATTACATTCTCTTCTGAGAATGGTTTTAACACGAGCAGTGACAGTCACCCCCTCAGTCTCCCTTTCTATCCTCCCTTTTCCACACTTCTGCATTTTTTAAAAACTTGGCCCTTAGGACACAATTCAGGCCAGTGAGGGACAAGGCTGTGAGTAAGAGCATTTATACAAAAATTGATTACTAATATAAAAACTGATACCACCTTCTGATTATAAGGAAAAAAAGAAATTGATAGCTCTTTTCAAGGGCCAAAGTCTTTAAAAAAAATTCACAGCTGCATCTCATTGCGGGGATGTTCCTAAATCTGCGAGAGGGCTGACAGTGTGGTTCAGTTCAGCATTCCCTGTATCTGGCATAATACTGGGTAGCCTATAAGAAGTCTATCTATCCTTAGATGTGGAAACTGAGAATAGAAAGTCCTCAATGTATGTACTTACAGGAGGGAAAAATATAAATGCTCTTCTCTCTCTCTCTCTCTCTCTCTCTCTGTGGATATGTGTATAAAGCAGAGAAAGTAGGGAGGAAGAGAATAAAACATTGTCTTCCTTTGGCTGCATTTTCCTTCAAGTAAGCCGTGGAAAACTTAAGTATTAAATTACAGGCTGGATGCCATGATGTCCACAAAAATATTATTCAGTTGCAGATACTTTTTTTATGTGGTTTAAAGAAGAGAAAGAACACTCTCCAGAGAAAACAGAAAACAGTAAAGAAGACAAACAAGCAGATAGCCTTATCTTGAAAGGAATTAAGCACCTTCAGGCAACTCAGCCCATGCATATCAATCACTGTGACTACAAAATCGTCACCATTTCTTGTCACCATTCAGAGGTTTTCCAGAATAAGTCTCCATGTTATCTTCTGAAGAAGCAGGAGAAAAAAAACATGAAAGCTCTTTTCCTGTAGAAGGGAAACTAAAGAGAATTCAGAGAGAAAACTTAAGGAACTATTTTCCTTCCTAAAGTTTTCAGTATTATAAATAAAAAAAAGAAGCAAGGTATATGTTTCAGGGAGGTAGAGAATAGACAATATACTTTAAGTACAATATCTACTCTGCTAATAAGAAAAGGAAAACAAAACTCTAGGGTTCTAAGGACAGTGGTTCAGCTAATTTAAATTACCATTGGTATCAAGAGAATTACACTGGTTAACAGAGGCTGAGAATCTTCCCCACACGTAATTCTTTGAAGAGATTTATATTCAAATAAGCATTTAGATAAATGTAATTTTTCTTTGTTCATAACACTGGGCTTCTAGTTTCTTTCATTGCTTTCTTTATCACGAAGGTACAAATTCTTTTCTTTTTATTTCTCTTTAAAGAATAGCTGTGAGGAGTAAGAGGAGAAACAGACTGGCAATATTTGTCATTGTTCATCTGCTTTTAATATCCTTCGGGGCCCTGTTTTCTATGTTATCTTCCATTTGTTTGGGGAATGCTCTAAGTTTCCAAAAGAGTCCTTAATCATGACTACACTATCAAGAATTTGGGCAGAAATGTCACACATATTAAAGTTTTGATGCTCTGTTGAACTTCCTAACGCTTTGTGATGTATTTCTGGATGATGCCATTGCAGTAAATTATAAAACATTCTCCATTATCTCCCCACATTTGCCTTTCAAGAATAAAGCTCCAAAAGGTGAAATGTTGGTGATCTCCTATTAAGTTACTCCCATCAGAAGGAATGGCACCACTGTAGAGGCAACAGCCACTTTACTGTGCTGAAACATTAGGTAGAGCTCCACGTATTTCTTTCTGTGAATTGTAAGTTTTAAAGGTCTAAGTATTTAATACCTTAAAAAGACCACTGGCCTCAAGTGATCAGTGTAAGAAGTGCACACATCATAACTTTGAGTTCCCTAAAGGTATGACCATATTTTCCAAAATAAAATAAAATAAATTGAAATCTAATGGCTGAACTATTATTTGTGCTTGTTGTACTGTCTGAGCATGGTTTGCACCATTTATCTGTGAGTGCACTGGATCTCTCCCTGTTGGCTTGTTTTCCAAGAGGAAATCAGTATTCCACAACACAATGTGCTAATGGTTATATCTTCTTAAAGACTATAAACTGCTTGCCCACTTAGGTTTAAACTACTGGCTTGGTGTGTATAATGGATATAGTGAATGAATGAAGGAATGAATGGATGAAAAGTGCTCCACAAGGAGAGATCACTTAAAATAAATGACAACTCAAGCTAAATGAGAACACCAGATGAACAAATATTAGCATAGCTTCATTAAATGCTTAGCTTGAAATTCACAGCTGTAGACAGAGACTCACTGACAATTCACTAGCACATTTAGCTAAACTGAAGCATCACAGGTAAAATGATACAATCAAATGTATGAATCTAAAGTCAGATGTTACAACAAAATGCGTAAGTCTGAATCAGATGTTCATAGCTTTTGCTGCAAAAACACGCACGATCTCTCTGCATATGATTTTTTTTGTTTGTTTGCAATTAAAAAATATCACTGGGAGTACAGAAAAATAACTACCCGTCTTTAAATTGTGCTGAAAGATGAACTGCAGAGTGAATAAACACAGAGAAGAAACTAAGGAATCCTTAGACATCCCTGTAGGTCTGAAGAATCTCAACTCCATTTTCAGCATGTACTTGCTGAGCCAGGATCCTTCCATAGACAGCATGAAAAGATTGGTCCTTCCTGAGGGCAACTTATGCTATCCTAAAAATTCTATTTCTTTTCACAAGTGCCCATTGACTGGGAAGGGAGCAATTTTAGACCAACTCCAAACTTCTTTAGGTGGCTACAGTTATGTGACACAGAGCTCACACAAGATGACGAGGCTGTAGGGTTGCTGGGGATGCAGCTCAGCTTAGGCCTAGGATTAGAGTTTAAAGATGGCTCCCAAGGAACGGAGTGGGACTGCCTGTTGAGGATTTCTCTTCACAGCATCTCTCGTCAATGCAGTTCTGAACTACCAATCAAACAAAGTGAGAGAAGGGTGCAGTGAGCTGCTTTGTTCTTGACTCCTGTTACAAGACCATCTCGCCTTCTTCATTAGGAAATGCTTCATCCTGATGTTACACCTAAAGTACTTGAGGTTACTATCAGCAAGAATGGATTCATTTAGCACAGACCATCTACAGCACTGACCTTTGAAAACGTTCTTGCAGACACTTTAGGTGGGTGGAGGATTTAACAAAAGCTAACTGCAGGCTAGTGAGGCAAGTTTCTCTCTTATTCTTATATCAGTAGAAGAAAAGCTTATTTAGAAATCTGCCAGCTGCCTTAAAACCTCTTGGTTGTGCTCTGAATTGTATAGTCATGAATAGCTATCCTTCCATAAAAAATTCCTCTAAAAAATGAGTGTTCTATGGGAAAAGTGACAAAATTCCTTTTGTAACATGGCCTGGGAGAATATAGACCAAATTTGAAGATAACATTGTAAGAAATTTGACACTCACTGTTTAATGAATACAAATATTGTATGCCTCAAGTGTCAATAAGGCTTCACTGAAGTACAGCAGTGAAAGGTTCTTGTCCCAGACATTTTAAGTAAGCAAAATGAAAACACTGTATTGTTATCATTTCTCATTTGATGTAAATTTTCTAACTTTAAAAGCTGCTTTACCTGTAAGGAGGAAAGCTGAGGAAGAAAGAAAGAGGACAGAAGAGAAATATGTTCAGTGAAAGACACCAAAGCAAGATAGACTTGAAAGAGAAGGACCACATTTCTTGGTGTTCTGGAAAGATCTAACTGATGTATGACTAAGAAATTAAATTTTGTGCAAGATTCTGAAATGCAGTGAGGAACTGTAAGGAAGGCAAGCAAGGCAGAGAAGGAAGGCAAGCAAGGCAGAGTCTTGTGCTTGAGATCTGGACAGACTTGTGCTGACTCTTGAAAATGAGGATCAAGAATGAATTGGATGCATAGAAAGAGGGAACACTGGTGGAAGTGCTCAGAAATGGAGATGCATGACATAACATCGTGATGCTGGGGAGAAAAGCTTATTTGTCCTGAGAAGCACAGCAGCAAAACTTGCACAACAGACAAGGCATCAGAGGATATATGACAGATTGTGGATGTAAGAAGAATCTAGTGGGATGAATGGAGGATGAGATTAAAGGATGTGAAGGGAAATGAGAGAAGTGGGGATGTTCTGGATGGAAAGATGAGAAGGCATCAAAGACGAAGGAAGAAGACATCAATGGAAGTAGTTAGGTAGAAAGATGAAGACCAGATGATATCCTTAGATTAGTCTCAGCTCTCTTGAGAATTCCTGACAGTGACTGGGAAATAATTTTGCGTATTCTCCTGCATCATGTGAGTATAATGTGTTTTGTCCATGAACATAAATAAAGTAAATTGTGAACAAGCCAGAGAGCGATATTGCAGTAGAGTGGATAAGAGCTACTAGTAAGAAGAGCTACTAGTAAGGAGTTAGCATTTGAATTGCTGCTGGATTTGGCTTCATGCCTTCTCATGCAGGCTTATTTTCAAACATACTTTGTGCAGTTAGAAAGTTTGGATTTATCTTACCTCTCCTGGTCACTCAGCACAGGTAATAAAGCTAAAAAGCAGGTGGTCCTGAACTGCCACTATAATAAATTGAAACTAGTTGGGAGCCAGAAAAGCTATGTTGCACTCTTGATTTCTTCACATTTATCATTGCAGAAGACTGGAATTCATGGTAGCTCATTTAAGTGCCTCAGTTATGAGACAGAAGTTAGGTGGGATGAATGAATCTGTGTTAAGAAAACATGAGTGACCTTAATGATGACTGCAAAGAACAGTGTGCATTCTCAATCCATGCTGAAACACAGTATTCAGCTGTGTAGGGATCAGAACCCTACTCAGTCAAAGCCTTTGTCATGTAATGGTGTGGAAGTTAAAAACAAAATGTGGTCCAAAAGTCCAGTAACATTTTCAAGGCTCCCTCCCTAGAGCTTAAATATCTTTGGAATAAAGCCAGGGTGCAGACAAATCTGAGAAACGAAGTAGCTCTGTTTCCACACACCACTCCAGAAGAAATCTTGGAATCTTTAGAATGATACCATCACCAGTGTATTAAAGAACCTTAATAAACACATAATATTGCCTTTAGTGAGGTTTTCTATCACACAAGCCTCTTCTTTCTGCATCACCTTTTTCCTGTCATTTCTGAGTGCTGAATGGTGATGAAGAAACACTAACTAGAACTCCCAGCAGTCATCTTGTGATTACTGAATCACTACGAGGTTCCATACATTTAAGTCCTGGTGCATTATTTTTCAGTACATTATCTTATATTTCTCTGTTGCAAACACAGTAATAGACATATCATCCATCTTTAGCAACTATCAGCCTAGAGAAATTAGAATAGGAACACAGGAGCATTAAATACTAACAAAAGAACCTATGTTAAATTCCTAATTATCTGGCACTGTACTTGTTTTCTGTCTATAATAAAAATGTTATGGTATTCCCAAATAATTCATAATGCCTTAGGTGAGCATGCTAGCCTTGTAATACTTCAGTATAATTGAAAGTGATGAAGTGGAAGACTTGAGATGTTTATTTCAGAAAAACACTGTTAAAATAAAAAATCCAAAAGAAAGAGAAAACCACCGGAGATCATGAAAGGAGCAAAGAGAAGAAAACTAGCATGGTTCAGAATAATCAGAATCATAAACCTTGTAGCAAACAATTTAATTCTATTTTAAGTGACTCCTGAGAAATAAATTAAATGATCAACAAACCAATGATTGTTAAGTTTTTTGGCTTGAATGCAAATTTAACTGTCATAACCGCTGATGCAAAACCACATTTTCTTTGCACTAGAAAACTCTAGTTCAATAGATCTAAGTCAGCATCAGAACATTAAAACTTAGCAGGACATGTTCTGTCATCAGGTACATGCCTAAATATCTTTTCTATTCTGCTTGCATTGTAATAAAAAGCATCAGAATGATACATATTTTCTTACTTCTTTTCCAGTGAGACTAAGAATGTAATATTCTTTTCAAGAGCTGCTCATGGGAATTATACAATACGTGCTACAAGACTGAATTTGATTCCTTTCAAAGTGCCCATGCATTTAACAAGAGATAACTTTTAAAAAGATGTTATTTCCCCAGAATTTTATATAACAAAATATATTAATTTTTAATCTTTTCCACCTCAAGAAAACCCACTGAGCAGGACACTTCTTCAACAACATGGGAAACCAGAGTGACTGCAATCCAGTCACACTCATTTCAGCCCCTCTGGTTTGTTTTTTTCTTTCTTTTAGAAGTGACCACAGTCCCCTTGGGTTAGGCTGCTCTTGAGCAGAAAGGAAAGCAGAGAGAGTGCCTTGAAGGAGATGTAATGCTGGTCTACAGCTATGCTGGGATGGTTGGAATGAACCAGATATCTGGCCACTGTTAATGAGGAGCAGATAATCATTGGTAGAGTGCTACATGGTAGAGTGCTATACAGATTTTTATAGCCTAGCACTTCAATTAGTTTCCCTCTCCTTCCTGACTTTCAGTCAATCAGAGTGATTCAGGTGGTCAGAATTCTGACAGTATCCCTCTCAATACTTTCTAGCAGGTCAGTGAGCAATTTTCTATGGGCATTCACACTAAATGTATAATAGCTATCACATTGGCGTTCCAAGTCACTTCTGTGCAATGTTGTTTTCTGCTACTCTGCATTGTACAACTTCCCCCTAACAAGTCTGCCTGACAGGAAAGAGGACAAATGGTACTGTACATCTCCCTTTTGGATATCTTGTGCCAAGGATGAGAAAAAGAGGGAGTGCAAGGTAGGTCATGGATATGATAGGATATGCTGAGGCAGAAAAGGAGAAGGAAACTAACTCTCTTGCCTTTGTGTGTTTTTTAGATGATAAAAATAGTTACAAGATGCACTCTTCATTCTGTAGCTTTACTACTGGAAGCAAATACAGAGGACTAACAGTTCTTAGAGATATCCCCGTGCCTGTGGATGGAGGCTTAGAACAGGGAAAGGATTATGGAAAATATTCTTTACCACTGCCATACTCTGAAGCGATGTAGGAGAGCATCTTGCTTTCTGCATCCAGAGATGATTTATTTGACAAGAAGAGAAGCCAAAATGTCTTTGTATTGTGTTATGTATGCTGTATTTTTCTTTGAGTGACGGTGCTCAGGAAAACTAGGGCAGCTTCTTATACAAGATACTTATGTGGTTTTACACGTGACTTCAGTGATTAGTGTTAAACAAACCCACAAGAGGAGTGCTGGTCAAACCCACAGGTTTCATTCAACAATACCAGCATTTTAGTGTCTGAATGGAAGTTTTATGCACAATTTAAAGACCAGTCTTATCTTGAGATTTAATAAAGGAAAAATTCTTGAGTAATCTGCTCACATGGTAAATAGTGGGAGGAAAATTGCTGAATCAGCACTGAAAGTCACACATTTTCTAGCACAGAAGAGAATCCTTTCCTTTTTCTCTGTCAGTGATGTGCGGTTTGTAGATAATATATAAAGAGGAACCAGGAGTATCTTTAAAATTGCACCCTGTTATAAAAATTGAGCTGTCAAACTGCATTGCTGAGTCTGGCATGGGAAGGGCATTAGCAGAGGAAAAGTGGGTGCTTGTTGAACAGCTGGAAGATGATCTGTGACAAGAAGGAGTAAATAAGCATTGTGCAAAAGAACAATGATCGGTGTGAAATTAATTGGTTAGATTCACCACAGTAACAAGCTTTCATATAGTCATTACTTTCAGTTGTGACAGATGAGGATAATGCTACAGCTAAGAAGCTGCAATGAAGGTTTTAATTGAGAGCAAGGGAAAAAGAGGGGTTGCTTTTTAATCTCGAACTTCTCCAGGGTTTTCAAAGATGCACCAGTCTGCTCTTATTTATCATGGATGAAGATAAGTAGAATAAATTTCCAAATAAATTTTAAAAAGGTATGTAGAATGTATCTAATTTCTTTGCAATTATGAGTTTGATAGGCCTGTGGACTGGTATGAACACAAGAATAATGACATTGTGTGGTGTGCGGTGAATTAGAGCTTCCATTCCTTACTCTTATACAGTGTGGGACAAGACTTCTCCAGAGAATTTTTGGAGACATCAGTAAATCAGAGCTTGTGGATAATGCTCCAAATCCAGCAGTGTCCTGATATTTATCAAACTAATTCTGAAGTGATGAAAAAACACTAATAATGTACTACACTGTTATGTCCTCCTGAGACCACACTTTTTACATTTGAATATTCTGCAAAACAAACTTCAAGAGAGGCAAATAAACAAAAAGTGGAGATCAGTTTATATCAGGTGTGAATACCTGTCTCCTGAGAGCAATACAATGAAATGGAGCTTCATGTTTTGAAAACACAGTCAGCTTTTGTTTCAAAAGGAATTAATCCTTATCAAATTTATAAAGAAAACATTGTTTTTTCTCATGCAAAATGACATTGTACAAGAACAAAAACAAATTTCTAATTATATATTTTCTTCAATTATTATCCTATTTAATAGTGATAGGTTATGGGAGTTTCATATTTTCAGAGGTGGTCTGAAATTTTATTATTTCTAAATCCAGTTTTGTAACATTTCCAAAATTATGGATGTCTGCATATCGTTATTTGTCACTAAGAGGTATTCAGCTCATTATTCCTTCAAAATAAGAAGGTAGATTTACTCACTTTCAGCACAGATTCGCTATTATTAGCATGACACCAAATGCAGTGAAATGATGCTGTATAAAACACCATTATTTATTAAAATGGAGAAAAACACTTGACATTCTGTGAAACACCAAGTTGAAAAGGAATTTGGGAACACTGGTATCTGACAGTTTATGCATCCAATTACTGGTATGTCACCCGAAATACGTGGGAATAAAGTAATGAGATGGCAGTTTCTGTAACAAAGGGTAACTTTGTCTTTCTATATCTGTATCACCAGTTTCATACTATGTATAAATCTGCATTTTCCTGTTAACTCTTTCT
The DNA here is from genome assembly GCA_002909625.1 of Bambusicola thoracicus. Classification (NCBI taxonomy): domain Eukaryota; kingdom Metazoa; phylum Chordata; class Aves; order Galliformes; family Phasianidae; genus Bambusicola; species Bambusicola thoracicus. The sequence continues at coordinate 377 of PPHD01009945.1, read as the reverse complement.
AGTCACACAGATCACTGGATTAAAAAACAGAATACAAGTTTAATAAAATTGATAGGCACTAAATTCCATTTACATTATGGACATACTTTTCATGTTGATACTGTCTCCACAAAAATATATATATTGTTTTGGAGGAGGTACTCAACATATTCTGATCTGAGACCATAAGTTAACCAAAGCGTTTAGACTGAGAGAGAGGTTTTTCACTTCTTGCTGCTTAACAATCTAATTTTTCCTAATCTCATCACCTATTTGTCATGGATTTTCCTAGGAACTTTCTTAATTTTCAATTCCTGTTCTTAAAAAAAGAACAGGTGAAACATTTAAAAGTAGCATGACATAACTGATTCAAATGAAAAACAAACCTATATATATAT
>PPHD01009944.1:0-20129 GCA_002909625.1 Bambusicola thoracicus | reverse complement strand
CAGCTCCCTCAGCCTGTCCTCATAGGAGAGGTGCTGCAGCCCCCTGATCATCTTTGTGGCCCTTCTCTGGACCCTCTCCAACAGATCTCTGTCTTTCTTGTACTGAATCTTACTACAGAACCAACTTTCTCCCTGTTCCTGCACTGGCCCTGTGACCTCACAGCAACAGGTCCTCCTCCATACACCAGGCAATGCACTGTCCCACCTGTGGCTGCTCGTGGCTCGGAGCAGCAGCCTGATGAAACCAACCTATGGTAGGGACCCCGCTTCAGCAGAGAGTTGGCCTCTCCTCTGAGGTCCCTTCCAAGCCCTGCCCTTCTGTGCTTATCCCAGTTTAGCTGCATGTGTGTGCATTTCTGCTTCAGATGGGAGATGGAAAAGCAAATCCAAGCAAATCCTGGGGTTAGCAAGGAGCCCAGGGAGCACTCCTGATCCGCCTCACACACTGCAGCACCAACAGCCAGAAATGCAGAAGCTGGCTGGGCTCATCTCCCCATTTCTGTACGCAAGCTCATCTTTTGAAAAGGTCCTCAGAGCCTAGCAGGGAGGGGGAGGAGAAATTCAAGTGCATCCCTTTGGCAATCAAGGGAAAATCAGAAGCGTTTGTGGGTTAATTAATTCCTCTGAAGGTAATGAAAGAGGGCTACAAATGGCTTCATTGCATCCGGAATCTTTTCATCTCTATTTAAAAGAGGCACAAAGCACCAAAAAAGCATCCTGCTATGGTTTGTCTTTACCTCATGACTTGGCCATGGCTGGAGTTTGTTTCCATGATGAAATTCATACCGTCATTTGTTTCTATGGGCTGCCAGAGTCAGGGCAGCTGGGGATGGTGTCCTCAGCTCCGCATCCTGGAGCAGCCCATGGTGGGGGGTTGGGACCAGCTGATCTTTAAGGTCCCTTCCAACCCAATCATTCTATGGTTCCACGCTGTCCCCTCCCTGTGATGCTCAGGATCCCAAAGACATTGGGAACTCTGGGGAGGCACAGGGACTGCTGCATGGCTCCTGCTGCTCCACGCTCAGCTCTTGGCTTCGCATTCATTCCACCTTTGGATTATTATCAAGTGAATAACAGAAACTAAACCAGTCTGGAAACCTTTGCAGGAACATTTGGGGGTGGAGGGAGGAGGTATTTGCCATTCCTTCCACTCAGTGCAAGCTATCTAGGGAATGCGTGCCTAAAAAAAGCAGGAACTCCACACCAACCCGGTGCCAACCTGGGAACATAAGGATCAACTCACACGGCTCGTTGTGCCTGGAAGGTCTGTAACTGGGAGATGATACATATAAACCCAAAAAGGAAACGGATGGAAGCACTCTGTGCTGGCAGAGACAGCTGCTGCTCCTCCACACTCTATTGCTGAGATGATTTCCTAAGGGGAAACTTTGAGGAAGTGGCCACGCAGACAGCAGGTGACTGCTTTGGTTTTACAACATGGAGTTCAGACTGGGGGTTGATAGGCTGCAGCTCTGTGCCCACGCACGTGCCTATGGGATGTGAGTGAATGGGAATGTATGGCAGTGCCTATGGGATGTGTGAGTGAATGAGAATGTATGGCAGTGCCTATGGGATGTGTGAGTGAATGGGAATGTATGGCAGTGCTCTCCTGAAAGCTGCATGGAGCCCACACAGGGGTGAGCCAGATGGCCATCAGGTACCAAAGGCCCTCAGGAGCTAATGGAGAGATGTCACTGATAAAACCCACCAGCTGTGGGACACAGTGAACTCTGCTTTACAATGGGGGGAAACAGACTTAAATCCCCATTTCTTCCCGGAGGTGAGGATGGGGATGTGTGCATTGCCAACTGCTACGTCCTACAGAGACAAAGGCTGTCCTAAAATAGGACATGAATGAGCACAGCCCTGAAGAAGGCTCAACACGACCCCAGTGGAGATGTGCCCACTTGTCTGCCATGATCCAGGCTTGCAGCCCTATTGGCTCCCTTGGTCACAGCAGAGCAAGCCAGCAAGCCCCATGCAGAGGACAGGGCTGCAAGCGCTGCAAGGCTCTGCTGAGCCACAGCTGCAGCCTCCACCAGCTCCACTCTGCAGGAGAACAACCAATCCTTGCTCTTCCACACTGAGCTGAGAGCAAAGGACTGAGCAGAATGAAAAGGCTGGTGAAGCAACACGTCATGAGGGAAGGGAAAGCAGGGAGAGGGGAGGCAGCGCCGCAGCTTCAACACTTGGGGCAGAAATTACTGGAAGGATGAACCAATGGCAAGAACTCTGAAAAGGAGGATAAAGAGGCTCAGAAATGTAGGGTGAGGAGCACACATTTTGGATGAACTGTTTTAGCCACCTGACTTCAGCCCTTGTGAATACCCTGCCCTTCCCATCCCTAAAATGCTTGGTTTGTGCTCATTTCCAATGAGGCATTTTGTAGAACTTAGGCTGGAAACACCCAGAACGTCTGATAATATCTTCACATAACTTAAACCCACACCCTCATGGGTATCAGAGTGGGACAGCACCAAATCTGGCAGCATCAAATTTTCATGGCAGTGTAACAGCATTGATGAAATACTGTGCAAGTGCCCAAGCAATATATTCAACCCCCAGCTGAAGCACTGCTTGCCATATCTCTCCTGGCTCTCTTTTTGTCGCTGAAAACATCAATTAAATCCAAGTGCAGCGGTTGTACTGCGTGCACAACTCAACAAAACCCACTGGGCTGCCAACGAGGAGGAACCACAGCTCAGCCTGCACCATGCAGGGCGTCCTCTGCTGCTCCATGTAAGTTTGTGTTATCTGTCCAGAACCCACTTGCTTTCCCAGACTGTGCTGATAACCAGAGCCCGCAGCTCATTATTTGTTTGCTATTTTGCTCCAGAAGCATTTGAGCTCCTGATGGAAATGCATCTTGCTGTCCAAAGGAAGCTTGCGTGGGGCTGAGATGCACAGCGTGGATACTGCCAGCATCTGGAGATGAAGCCCGGGCAAGAAGCACTTTAATATTTATTACAATGAAATGTGGTTCTGAATAACACAGTATCTATCAACATCTACTGTGTCCTTTGGTAAATAGGAGCCCATAAATTAGCCAAATGTTGAATTTATTTCCTTTCCTCGCTTCAGACTGCAGCTTCTTTCAAGTGTCATCTTAAGTGCCTCCATCCATCACCATGAAACCTGGGCCTGTTTTTCATGGACTGCATGCCTGAAAACGCTGAACTATGCTGTAATAGACCCAAAAGGCTGCAGCATGGAATAGGCATCAAGAGGGAAAAACACCTAAAAACTACAGAGAAGAGTTTAAGGGAAACAAGTGCCATACGGTCTGTATTGGCCAACAGACCTGGTTGTCCACCGAGTGTGGGCAGCCCCACTTGATGGGTTGATGGTTGGACTGGATGACCTTACTGGCCTTTTCCAACCTTAGTGATGCTGTGATTCTATGAGTCTCCATCCCCATGAGCCTTCCTGACCCAACGAGGCTCTCTCCCTGCATTCATCCCCACTGACGTTCTGGGAGGAAAAGAAGTGCTGATGGCAGCAGCTGGGGTGCTCCAACACTGTACCAATTGGATGCCACCACGGTAGATCCCAACCACCACCTCATGCTTTGGGTTGGAAGGGGCCCTGGGCAGTGTGACCTACTGGATGGCATCGACCCACAGCAGGGGTTGGAACTGGGGGGTCTTTAAGGTCTCTTCCAATCCAACCACTCTGCAGTTCTATTCTAGGTTAAAGAAACCCATAGCGGCTTCAAATTGCGCTGGCTCAAAATAGCAACACCAAAAAGAGCCTTCCCCATCCTATTAAAAACCTGCCATGGTACAAACACTGTAATGCTCTTAGCCTTGGGGATTACACTGCAAAGTTGCTCTTCTGGTTCAAATAACCAACTTAGAAGCACAAAAAATAGCCAAGATGGTCCCCATTTAATCTCTCTGCACTGGGATTCTTAAGGGCTGGGACCAAAATAAGTGGGCTGTGATGGATGCTGCTGCACCAACAGCCCACTGGGTCCAGACCCACACGATGCCAACAGTGGAGGCAGTGAAGCAGAACCCAAGTTTAGCATTTCCAGTTGGAACAAAGAGCTGGAGATGGCAGCAGTGCAGATGAATGCAGACTCACAGCAATATATGGGCTCTTTCCCATTTGGGGGGAAAAAAGCCAACCCCCAATAACGTACATTCATTGAAATGACACTATTCCCAAATACTGTTGGCTCGATTTCTTCACACCATCTTCTCTCTCCCCTCCTCTTCTTAAAAATAGCACATCTTCTCCTCAACCAGAATCAGAAATGAGTTCCAAAAACCCAAACACTGCTGCTATTCCCATGCAACATGCAAAGGGAAAACACACAAAGGAAGAGAAGAAAGAAAAACACGCCGCTACGGTTCTCAAAAGCTCGTCTGGAAAACAACTTGGTTCTGTTCCTACAATAAACTTCCATGTTTTGGATGCAAGCACTGCAAATTAGGAAGGCTTGGCAAGCTGCTCTGCCCGAACATATGGAAATTCTGTCTGTCAAAGTTTGCTTTCTGCTGCTCATCCATTTCTGTAACCGCCTCGCCAGCCAAGATGATTTCATGACAGACTGCAATCCAGCACAGCACAAACGCTCCTCTCCCCACAGTTGGGGGCTCGTGTGCTTCGTGCACATCCCAGAGCTGCTTTCTCAGAGCAGGAATGGGAAGTTTTACCTCTTCACCTCTCAGAGCAGCAGAAGCCAAAGAAGCCCCTGTGCATTGCCCTCCGAGCCCCTCTGCTGCTTGCTCACTTGGTGATGGGAAGGGAGCACCAACTGGGGGATGTGCTGCGGTTGCAGGGCCACCAATGCTCCCAGAGCTACTGGAAGCCAAAACCAAGAGTAAGAGGGGATGGAAGGCCCATGGACACAGCGTTACGGCAGTGCCAAGTCTACCTGAATTAAACAGAAGGTGGAACTGCCAGCCCTGGTGCTTCTTCTCATTGCTGATGACCTCGTGTGAGGCTTGCCAGGAAGAAGCACACAAGCCTCCCTCCTCAAAAAGCCTTTGAACAGCGAGAGGGACACCTGAATGCCACCTCTGTGAGCAGCCCCTGCTGCAGGGGGTGACCCCAAAGGGACCGCACAGAGAACTCCCAACACTGTGAACGAACCCAGCGCTCAGAAACAGAGGGACGTTCAGGGAGCAAGGGGGGAGAGGAGCTCAGGGACTGCCTGCAGGAGCGTCCACACAGACCAGGAGTGCATCCCCCATACAGCACAGCGACACACAGCACACACGTGGCTCCTCCTCCTACCTCGCAGGTCCTGCTGTGTGCGGGCTCCGGCCACGCTCTGCCGGGGCATGCGGAGGGAGGTGCGCAGGGGGGTGTGCCGCTGCTCGTCCAGGTATGCCAGGTCCTCCAGGTGGGCCGAGCTGGTGGCTGCCGGAGAGAGCAGAGCCCATCTTAGCTCCCGTTTTCTTTCGTCAACAAAGCATGCAGGTGTAAGTACCACCAGTGAACACGGCTGAGATGGGGCAAGGCTGATTTCCCATAGCTAGGAATCAAGAGGTGCTTTGGCAGTGGTTTCTCGCGCCCTGGTGGTGTTTGCTCGGGGTTGCTCCCTTGTCAACGTTCACAAACAACAAAGACAAATGGAGACACTTAGATCTGATATCCCCCAATACGAAACTCACTCAACCGCACGCACACGGGCTTCGACAGTCAGCATTTCCTGCTGCGTTAAAGACAACTCAATGATGCACTGCAGGCTGGATAGCAGGAAAAATCGATCTGAAAGAGCGATGATGCATTGGAGAAGGGCACCCAGGGAGGTGGTGGGGTCACTGTCGCTGGAGATGTGGCACTGAGGGGTGTGGGTGGTGGGCATGGTGGGGGTGGGTTGGGGTTCAGCTTGGTGATCTGAGAGGGCTTTTCCAGCCCTCATGATTGTATGATTTTATGCTGAACTCCACAATCCTTCAACTCTATAAGAGCTACTCAGTTTGGATACAGTCCCTTCCAACCCAACCATTCTATGGTTCCACGCTGTCCCCTCCCTGTGATGCTCAGGATCCCGAAGACATTGGGAACTCCTCAGAGGCATGAGGAGGCTGCATGGCTGTAGGATCGAGTCAGAGAGTGGTGGTCAATGGCTCCATGGCTGGATGGAGATCTGTGGTGAGTGGTGTCCCCCAGGGGTCACAGTGCTGAGCCCAATACTTTTTCCTGTCTTCGTCGGTGACTTTGACAGTGGGGTTGAGTGCACCCTCAGCAGTTTGCTGATGACCCCAAGCTGTGGGGTGAGGTGACACATCAGAGGGACAGGATGCCATCCAGAGGGACCCAGACAGGCTGAGCTTTGGGCCCAGGTGAGCCTCAAGAGGTTCAACAAACCCAAGTGCAAGGTTTTGCACGTGTGTTGAGGTAACCCCCATTACCAACACAAGCTGGGGATGGAAGAATTGAGTGCAGCCCTGCTGAAAAAGACCTGCAGGTCTGGACCAGGCCCTGGGCAACCTGATTGAGCTGTGGTGTCTCTGTGTACTGTGGGGAGTTGGGAGAGGTGGCCCTCAGGGGTCCCTTCCAACTCCAAGGATTCCATGGTTCTACGATTCCAATGGGGAGATGCTCCCAGCAGCACAGAGCTGCCCTTCTGCTCCCACCACCAGCAGTGCTGCGTCCCGCGCTCTGTCACAAAGCATCCCTGCAGTGTCCCCACTGATCAGCTGAGATTTACCTTTCCCATTTAGAACAGAGGAATAATTAAAGAGGCCTCCAGCCAGAGAAACAGAAGTCATTTTTTTTTCCCTGAGAATACGCTGTGGTACTTCAAACACTATGCAAGATGAATTGATCTTATAAAATATACCATTAAACTCACAAAAGCTTCTCCTCAATGGTGAGGTCTATACTGTGCAGCAAGACACTGCGACTGCAGGTAAAACACACAGGAGGAACAAATGCCTCCTCGAAAATGATATCTGTGTGCTGCTGCTGCAATCCTTCCAAGGTCCCAATGAACTCTGAATGTGGAACAGGAGGCCCTTGGCATGGAGCTGCGATGCAGCAGCCAAACACATGGGCTTGGTTTGTTCGGGGCAGAACGCACCGCTGCAAGGTGAGATCCTCCCCGTGCATCCCAGTTCAGCATATTAATAAATATGATTCAGATTGAATGACATCATGCTGGGCTGGATGTCTGCTCTAAGTGAGCAAGGAGGAGTCGAGCACAATTAGGGTAATGTTACGTTTTGGGTCTTATCTGAACTCCTTCTGTGCCCGGTTGGCATCGATTCTCTTTCTATGGGCAAAGCAGGTGTTCACACCCAGCTCCCCTGCTGCTCCAGCCTGGGGCTGTTGCTGAGTCCATCCCTGCATTTGTGCTCATCCAAAGGCTTGAATGCACAGCCCCGGTGCCAAGTGCCTCCTGCTGACTGCTGTGAGACACCCTGGAAGAATGCAGGATGAATTACTGCGTGCGTTTGCCTGGGATGTGGTAGGAAGAAAGCAAACACTGTTGCAGCTTTCAGCTTCCGTGAGCAATAAAAGAGTAAAGCAGCAAAGCCAATGCATTCACATGGCTCTGAGCCCTACAGCTGAACTTGAAAGAGCTGCTGGAAGACCTGGGATTACTTTTATAGGTGTTTTTCTTGGATCCAACCTCTGGCTGCTTGCAGCTCTGGTTTCCCACAGCAGAACAGAGCACGCTCCATCTCTGCAGAGAGGTACAGCACAAAAGCAAAGAGCACTTTGTGGAACAGGTAATGCAACGGCAGTGAATTACAACCACCTCTGCTGCGATTTGCTGTGATCACAAGGAATTGCCTGACGAGCTCTGTATCCACTTCTTTGCTCCTTTCCATTCCCTTCTTTTATGTTCTCTCTTTGGCTTTGAGGTTGGGGCTTCAATTAGAACTGCTGATGACTCAATTATGCTCCGTGAATGCCACACATCAGAGTGAAGGAACACTCTTTGTACCATGAAGCCCACGCTCCTGAGAGGCAGGTGATGCTATCGCCCAAAAAGTGCTCTCTGTGTCACCAATGTGGGGAGGGAATTCCCTTAACCTCTCAGTTTCCAATGGCAGCACACAGTCAGTGCACTGCAGCTGCTTCTGTGTGGCTCAGAGGATGGAATTTGGCATTTCCTGGGCTGTGCTGTGGCAATATTCAAAGGTAAGAGGAATTGCATCCTGGGAAGCCCTTCCCTTGTAAAAGTGATGGTGAAGAAAATGGCAGAAAGAGTATTAAAGCAGAAATAGCAGAGGGAACAAAACCAGCCTTGGAATTTTGGAGAGATGAGCAAAATGAGGCTGGAGGAAGTTTAGCTCCAGCAACCCATGGCAGAAGAGTGCAGGAGGCAGATCCAAACTCAATGAGGAGCTCTTCCCTAAGGAACTCAAAAATACCTTTCTATACCAAACAAAGACAGCCAGCACTGAGCCCTCCTGGCTGCAGAGCTGCCCTGGGCATCTCCCACCCCCAGACCCACAAGAAAGAAGTGCTGCACTATTCTCACATCTTAACAAAACCACCTCACAGATACACTAAGCCATGAACCCAAGCAATCTCCCAAGCGTTCCACCACAGTGCACAGCCCATGTTGGCATTCCAAGGTGCTCCAGTGGTCTTTCAAGAGAAATGTTCCCAACAAATTGCTTTCAACTGCTTCAGAAGATGTTTTATGCAAGGCTGGATCGATGCATGCGGGGAGAACGGCTGCAGTTTGTGGGCTGAAGGTGACCAAAGGGATGCACTGCATGGCATGGATTGTGAGCCTGGTGTCAAAACAGCCTGCTGCCATTCTGCAGGCTATGAAAGCACAACTTTAATAGCAAACCAACCAAACAAAAAAAAAAAAAACACGTGACAAAGCCACACGGTGTAAGTGCTGCCATGCACTGCATCCCCAGAACAGACTGTGTGTAAACAGACTGCTCGCGCACCCATTCAGCAGCATTACAAAGCAGAACCAAAAAAGAGCCAAGAACAGTGGGTGTCAGCAAAGGTGTGCTCTGCTTCATGCATGGAACACTGCTAAAAGACAGCGTGGCCACCCGCCCTGCTCCATGCTCACCACCCTGTGCCTCAAGACAAACATCTGCAGGGTTAATTTCCAGCCCAATTAGCACACGGATCTGGTTTGCCAGCTGGCTGCAAAGTGTGCAATGCTGGTGCAAGGAGATGGCTTGCAGGCAGCACTGCCTTTGGGCAGCAGCATGCTCGGCAGATAGGCTGCAGCCAACCATGCAGCTCTAAGCTGGATTCCCTCTCCCATCACTCATGCACTCATATAACAGCTAGAAAATGTAACGCTGCAGTGCATGAACTCGTAGGTAAAAACATCTGACCATTAAATGACCAAAAGGTTAATCAGAACCTTGCACTCTTTTCCATCATTATTCCCACTCCACTTTACCCTGGCATATCTGTGTTACTTGAACATTACAGAGCACAAAACCACAGAAGAGATGCTCCCCAGCTCTGCCGGATGGGTTTCACCTCTGCCTCCAAATGCACTGTGCAAGGAATCCCCTCCCAAAGGCAATCCAATCAATCCAAAGCGTTAACGTGTGCAGTAACAGCTCAGCGTTCCTCTGATGGTGTTGGTGAGGGCTCACCCACAAGAAGTGAACCCCAACCCAACGTGATGAGGCTTTGCAGCTGGAGTTCCTATTCTTTTTGTTCCCATCACTCATTTCCATGCTGAAATCCCATGCTTTTAGTCTCTCAGATGGGAGTCCGTGGCAGATGTTGTACCACCAACGCTCTCTATTTCAGTATTGATAAAAAACTCATTCCTACATTGCTTTTGGGCCTCTGACTGTCCGGAGTGGGATTAAAGAGGCAATGTAATCCAGTTACGCAACGCAGCCTGGGTGGAGAAGCACTGCTGCTTTAACAGACATTATCCCAGCACAGATTCTGGACTGCACACAGACCAAGGCCAAACCTTCCCACGTGTCTATGGAGACAGACATCTCAACATCATCACAGGGATCCCCCGAGTCAGAAGGGACCCTTAAGGATCACCCATGTGCAACCCCAGAGAAGTCACCCAGCGAGCAAAAAACAGACAGCAGCAACGCAAGAAGGAATAACTCCAAACAAGAAGCTTTTTGGTACAGCTTTCGCATTTCTAATCCTCCCTCTTGCTGCTGTTCTGGTACCACCTTGGGGGCTGACCTCAGCAGTGTTCAGATACCACTAAGGTATTGCTGCATGGTTTAAGAACCTTTCCAACAGTGCAGCTGAAATTAGATGAAGAGTGATCTGATGCTACGCCAGGACAAAAGAAGTTTGGTCGTTGGCCAATCCTGGGTGCTGCTCCAGGGGAAGCAGTGCATGCACACGTGTGTGCTAATGCACCCAGGGCAAAGTCCCATGGAGAGAGGTGGGATCCGTAGCAATTATTCTATAGACAGTTTATCCTAATTGGCTTCACTGTGAGGCTGAGGATCATCAGGGAAGTTCGGGCACTTGGCTTTTCCCTTTGGAAGACGAGAAGTGGCAGATGTGGAATCGATCTCAGGTTTGAAATACTGCGTATTTGGATTGCAGGACAGGAAGGAAATACCTTTTGCTTTTTTTACATCTCCTCGCCAATAATCTCACAGCTGTACAGCTTTGTAAAAACGACATCACAGACAGCCATTATAAAACAACAGAAACAGCTCTTCCCACCAGAATTTTCCCTTTAGAAGTACTGTGGCACGTGAGAAGACAGCGTTTGTCCCACTAAATGATGATGAGTACAAAAAGGAGATGAGGAGAATATGACAAAGGGCCGCGACGTGGAAGGGCTGCACCCTGAACTACAACCCAACCCGAAGGCAAAACCATCACGCTCTTACCTGCGACCGAGTTGGGCCGTGGCATGAGGTACAGTGGGATGGACTGCACCGACTGGGACAGGACGGTCTCCAGGTTCCTCTCCGGGATCTTGTTCAGGCTGTAGGTGGAGGCCGTCATGTTCTCATCCACGCGGTACAGGCACGAGTCCATGCTGGACTTCTGGGACTGCCAGGGCTTCAGGTTGCCTCCCGAGCCCATCTCCTTGCTGCTTTCCCCTCCATACTTCGTGCGCTCCACGTTCTCGGAGTAGCTCGTCAAAGTGGCTTGAAGGGAGGAATCACAAAGCAAATGAGCACAGAAGAAGTGCCTGCACACATATACTGCTGCGCATGGCGCTGCGCAACGCCGCAGCCGAAAAGTCGCGCTCGTCACACGTTCCGCATGCACATAAATCAGAGATGAAATTGCATTTAATGACACTGCTTCTGCAAGAGCACTGGGGCTCATGCTGATAGAAGCCATTGGTAATTACAGAGTGTTAAAAATGATGCGCAACGCTGCGTTAAGAGTACACCACCCCAGAAACAATTAAGGGTGATCCATTAGCAGCGCCACTCCTAGCTTTGAATTCACATCACAGCCCCAACCTTTCCAGACGGCGCTCTCAGAAACGGATCGCCTTACAAACTGTGATTTATAAAGGCTGTCTGACCGTGAGATGCCACACAGACGGACCCCCCTCCCCCGCCCCACACCAACAACTGCTCCTCTGGGTGAGTGCAGTTCAGGACCCAATGGTTTGATTTGTGTCCGTTTTGGGATGCTTTCTGTGCAACCCATCCCTTGCACTGCCCGGTTCCCAAGAGCAGGGCTGCTGATATATTAACACATAACTCACCCTTCAACCCAACAATCAACTTCACTCCAACTCTTCCTAAGCCCTGCGTGTGCGCGCAGATGGACTTGGAGATATTTATCTCCTAAATCCCATCAAAAGCATCACTTTCACTTAGCCCATGGTCAATACCAAGCCAAGGCCAAGCTCTCTGCTAATTTCTGTCCCTGGGCACAATGGTGTGGCTCTGTGGCCTCGTGCTGGTGGTGCACATCCCACTGCCGTCCCTCCTGGAGCATGGGATGCTCTCCCTCATTACCACCCACCCCTATGCTGAGCTTCACACCAAGAGATCAACCACTTCCATGGAAAGCCATCAACTCATCATCCAAATACATCCTCAACTCATCATCCAAAATACAGAGACATAAAAGAAATGTCCACTCCGCATCCATCCCAATGGAGTTGGTGTAGCCTTCAACCTTCACCTTTCCTATCTTTCTCCCTCTGGTCGTTGTGCTTGCTGTCCATGCTGTCAGCTCAACGCCTGTGTACCCCATGGGTGTCCCAAAATTCAGCTCTTTGTAACATAGTCTGAGACCTGAAACCAACACATGCAGCTGATGAGGACCACATCTGCTTGTCGGCATTTGGACACCCACTTCTGTCAGGTAAACACACTGACACTTCAATGGGAGAAGCTAAGATAAAACCAAGAGAGACACTTATAGGTTTTTTCAGCTGCCAACACTGATAAATACATCTTTAACTATAAAACCCCCATTGGAACAGCCAGGGCTGCAGTGCTGGGCACAACACATCCCACTGACAGAACATTCGTTTCAGAAACCTCAGCGTATTCCTCATTAATCATTTCTCATTAACCTTAGCAGAGAAACGCCAGCAGCTAAGATCTTCAATGCACCAAACTGAGGGTAAAAACCAAAAGAACTGTGGGTCAAAGGAAGCTTTTTCAAGCACAGCTGGCAGGCTCTGTGCCCAACCAATGTCACCTTCCTTACCTCTTCTCTCGAGCAAAATATGACTTCTAAGAGTTATAACTTAAAGAGTTTTGCTTCCTTATCGCTGCACTGTGCTGTGCTCCACCATAACCTTCAGAAACGAAGCACAGGTTCCAAACTTCTGCTGATGCTCACACAGCTCTGCTGCAGTGTAGATCATTACAGAGCACCATCCTCTGAGATTTCATGGCTCTGTGACTCAGGGCTGTGAAACGAGCAGTGATGGGCTGTGAAAACAAGCCCTAATGGCAAAGAATCCCAACAGCCCACAGTCCTGAGCTGCACTGAATTCAGTGCCAAAGGGGCTGCAGCAGCACCCATGAGAGCCCCATACGTGAAGTCCTCGCACCCTTGAGGTGCAAAGCAAAGCACTGCCCGGTGACACAGTGGCTGTCACAGTGATGGAGGTAACAGAGGAAACCTTTCCTCAATGCAAAGGTTACGAAGGAAACCAACATTTCTTCCGATGTTGTTGCAAGATCTCTTACGGGTCCCATCTTTAAAGAGAAGGATACAAAACCAGGTGGAATGCTCCAGATTTGGGAAAGATAAACTGATGACCTCGGACGCATCAAAGCAGGAATTTTCACCTGGGGCAATGGGCTGAGAGCAGATCTCTCTGGGCTGAGCCTTTGCCAGGCTACAGCCCCACACTGGGTTATGGAGCATGGCTGGAAGGGCTGCAGGGCTGTGCACAGAGAACAGCACTTTGTGCTCTTCCCATTGCTGAATCCATCTGGAAAGCACAACCTGGGTGCCAAAAAAGGCAAAATACTGCAGTTCTGGTAGTGAAGCCATGTGTAGGCTGAGGTTGGGGAGCACAGGAGGGATGGGGGCAGGGGGCACAGCAATGGGGCAGCCCATATGCTGAAGGCACTGGACCTGGCAGGCTGTGCTTTTCAACAGCACTGCACTAATGCCACGTGCAGATAAAGATAGATGCACATATATATAGATCTTCAGTGTATCAGCTGGTGGCCAATCTGCACTGTATTTAATATGAGCACAGACAGAATTTGAGGCACCTAAAGCATCTGAGAGCTGTGCTGCCCTTTAAGGAGCACAAAGGCCCTGTGATGGGAGGACTGAGGAATTCAGCTCTGTGCAGACCCTGCTGCAAGGCTCCAGCCCCACTGGCAGCAGCTGGGTGCTGTGAAGCCCAGTGTGGGGATGCCAGGAGGGGAGGCATCCCTACAGGGTCAGTCTCTTCCCTATGGGGTTGGCTTCTTCTCCCAGTTAGCTAATGATACGGCGAGGTGATGGCCTCATGTTTCACCAGGGCAGAGTCAGGTTGGATGTTATAACCATTTCTCCACCTCCAAAAGAGCGGTGATGCATTGGCATGGGCTGCCCAGGGAGGTGTGGGAGTCCCCATCCCTGGAGGTGTTCCAGAATGTGGGGATGTGCCACGTGGGGACATGGCGATAGGCATGGTGGGATGGGGTAAAGTTGGATTTGAGAGGTCTTTTCCAAGGCTTATCCAAGCAGGAGCTCATCCACGACAGCATCCCCGATGCCACCGCAGCCAGTGCTCCACTTTGCTAAGAAATATCATGTATTTACAGGAAATAAGCATTGCTTCTCCTATAGCTGCAAGCCAGACTGCACCCCGGAGCACGAGAGCTCCAGCTGCACTTGTCTCCAGTCACACACACAGAGGGATTTTTGCCATCCCATCCAACTCCCCTCGAGGCAAAGATCATGCCTGGAAAACATCACCTTTCTGCTCACACTGCAGATGGAACGGCAGGAAAAAGCAGTTTTCTATGGTTACCATTTAATGACAAGCAGCAGCTATGATATTATAGGTGGAGATTAAGGATAAACCCCAAGAAGCAAACGGATTTTGTTGCATTAAAAAAATAAGTGCAGCAGAGCAGTGAGCTTCAAACATTGCATAGGAGGCTGTTATGCAAACACTGCAGGTTCACCTGGTTTCACTCCCATCCCCATGCATGCCTTGCAAAGAGCGCTGCACCACTTCCAGCCCTTGGATGGTGCACCAGACTTATTTCACGTGGCAGGAATCTGCAGTTTAAGGCCTGAACTCAAATCTGTGGGTGGGGAACTGTAGAACGTGGCCCTCCAATGTCACAGAAACACAGAACTGCAGGGGCTGGAAGGGGCCTCCGGAGATCATTGCGTCCAACTGCCATAAAGCAGATCCCTACAGTAGGTCATGCAGGTCAATGTCCAGATGGGTCTGGAATATCCATAGAAAGAGACTCCACCACCTCCCCGGGCAATATACTACAAGTATAGATACAACCCGCCATGTCACATTGGAGTTCTCCAAGCTAAAAGGAAGCAGTGGGCACAGATTGGACCCCTCAGCCCTGCTTGAAGCTGGAGGTCAAACCCCAGCCTGCTGCTTGTCTGCTTTACTTCTCTTACAACAGTGGTCTCACAGAGAAGGGAAAAACAAGCACTGCTTCAACTCACATCACCAATCCTATTAAAAACAACAGAGATTAAACAGGTAGACCCATTTCTGTTTCAAGCCTGAAGCTACCATCAATCACAGGGAGCACGCAAAGCTCTCGGAACGTAATGAAAAATACCTTGGCCATAGCATCATGCCGACCCTGTATTCTTTGGGTACTAAATCTGAATTCCCTGACAAGCAGGATGAGGAACAGCAGGAATGCCTGTGAGGCAGACGGGGCTCAGAGCTGCGTGCTGTGCAGAGCAGAGATGCAGGAGAGCAGCAGCACTGCATGCAGCCCTCTGCAAACAGCACAGAGCAGCACAGCCCCAGCTCCTCTACTGCAGGGTCTTGTCTGGGGAAACACAGTGATGAGTGCTTTTAAGCACAGCAAACATCAAAGAGATCTGTTATAAAAGCTCCAAATCTACAGGCAACAGTTCTGATCTTCCAAAGCACAGTACATGTTAAACAAGGAAACGTGTCCCACAATACAATTATTTGAATACACTCCTGTTACAAAACCACACAAGTAGGACGGTTGGATTGGGTGATCTGAGAGCTCCTCTCCAACCTTGGTGATGGTTCTGTGGTTCTAAGGACAGCTGGAGGAGAACCTCTGCAATAGGAATGCACAATGACAGATGAGGGGCTCTCTCAGGTTCCTCATGGCCTCGAAACTGGCTTTAAAATGATCAGATTTAAACAAGAGAGCAAAAAGGAGGCATGTGGAGGGGAGTTATTCATACACCAACTTACTTTGTTGGGGTAGGGGGGTTGGAATGTGACGATCCTTGAGGTCCCTTTCAACCCCAGCCATTCTGTGAGTCTATACTTGGTGTTAACTTACTGGGCACGTTCAGACCGTCGTTGAGCTTTTCTCCATAAGCACAAAGGTTAAACTCCTGCTGCTCTTACAGTAAGAGCGGAGAGCCCCACCTGACCTCAGGCCAACACAGACAACACTTCCAAGCCCTCTGTGCCAAATCCAAATCCAAAATAACACCTTGGGAGCTGGCAGCACCCAATTTCCCTCTAGCTGTCTTCTGATCAGTGCTTTCAGTTTTCTTCTTCCAATAACTCCACAAATCCTTTCAGCCCTTCACTCCGTGTTCTCCCTCGACCAGCCTGGGCTGGAAACCGAACAGATTTCAGTTTCAGCACAACACATCTTCTGTGCCACTTACTTTTGCTTCACTCTCTCCAGCACTCTCCATTTCCCACTCTTCCCCCAACCCATTGCACACACCTCTGCCAGCCCATTACCTACCCAGTATCAAAGCAGGGTCCGTTTCAGCCGCCAACCCAGCCCTCGGTGCCACGGAGACGTAACCAGGGAAGGCAGCAATGCCATTCCATGACGTAGTTGCTGTTTGGGTTTCTCACCCCTCACACTGAGCGTGAACCACGATTGCCAACACGGCCATCCTTTAGCTCAGTTTGTCCAATTTAAGGAAACAGAGCCACGATGGGATCAGGATCCAGGAATGGTACCTATGGCACTCGATGCTGTTGAGAGGCAGCGCTCACACCAATGTTGCCCAACAGATGAGCTGCCCACCACTGCAAGATGCAGATGCACGACTGAGCAGAGCTCATCAATATCCAATGTGCTTCAGGGAGCTCCTCCTCTGGGGAATGAGCCCGGATGGGCAGACTGAAAAATCTGCAGTTCTTAGAGACCTTATTCATTATTAACCAACCGCTTCATAATACTGATGAGAATGTCAGAACTTGAACTTGACAGCTGTAGGGCCACAACAATATCCAACCAGAGTGAAATCCATCTCGGAGGGACCTCTGAGCTGCTCTTTGCTCCCTTCTCCAAACACAAATCTGCAAAGAAACCCATCTTGGTTTCCTGCCAGCAGCATCTCTTCTGCTTAGCATGCAGCCCGGACCAATTTATTCACAAACCCATTTTTCACCCACAGACACATATGTAGGAAGCAGCGATGTGCTGACAGCTGAGAAGTCAGCCTTCATTGTAAAGCACACAAAACCTAAGGGAAGCCAACTGGCGTGCATGGGATGAGACCCACCTACACCATAGCAGCAGCAGTGCAGGAGGACCCACTCAGCTCACTGCCTTTGCTTTCAGCTGCTTCAGCATCATACACATCTCCTTGCTCCAAATGGTCTCCTCAGTAAGCATTTCAGAGCAGCATAGGACTTCATTTTTCCCCCAGAGGGTGGTGACGCACTGAACAGGTTGCCCAAGGAGGCTGTGGATGCCCCATCCCTGCAGGCATTCAAGGCCAGGCTGGATGTGGCTCTGGGCAGCCTGGGCTGCTGGTTGGTGACCCTGCACATAGCAGGGGGTTGGAACGGGATGAGCACTGTGCTCCTTTGCAACCCAGGCCATTCTATGGTTCTATGATTCTTTACGTGCTGGCAAGAGTACAGCCTTGCATGGCAATGTTGGAGACATTCTGCATTCAGCCACACATCAGAAGCGCATTTGTGCAGCACCCATCAGCACTGAGGTCCAGTGGAGGAACGCGAGGGTTCTGCGAACACTTTTCTTTCCAGTAGCAGATTTCAAACGTCAGCAGTTGGCTGCCTCTGTGCTGTGAGAGCCAACAGCTCCGGGAAGCTCTTCAGAGGTTAAAGCCAGGTCAGCACTCCCAGCAGCCGCTCTGCTGCACTGAAAGGATTTAGCAGCTTCCAGGAGAAGGCTGACTGGCTCTGGACTGCTGTCAGCTCCCTCCTCCTCCCTCCTCCCCCCTTTCCTTGTTCTGCAAGCAAACACATACGTTTATGATAGCTTTCGGTGGCAGCTGTAAAGGATGCAGCAGATAACCCCCAAACATTAGCCCTTTCTTCAGCTGCAGTGCCACCATCGCACTGCTCCTGCCCTGCACTCCCAACCCGAGCCTGAGCGTCCAAGAGGAAGAAAACCCAGCAGTTCTCTAACAGCTTTCTGCCATCACGTCATTTTGGGAGGTCCTATGGAGCCTCTGTGGAGGTGCACGGGTGGCAGCAGTGCCATCAGCGACCTGGGAGGAGCAGGAGGGTGACCACAGCTCAGCCATCACACAGCACCTCCAGAAAGGTTTGCTCTCCTCTACACCAACGTGGCACGCAGAGCTTTGAGATGGGGATCTCCAATGGATTCACACTTCCAAGTGCCATCACGGCCGCTCAGGACAAAGGCCACCAGTGGGGTTCTCTTCACACAGAGCGTACACAAGCAACGGAGATGCACCCAGGAGCTCTGCATCCAATGAAGGAGGAATGCAGCACAGGGAAACCTGATCTCCAACCCTCCAGAAACAAAGGAGCTGGTGCTGCTCTAAACGGGAGAGCACAGCTGTGTGTGTGCTGCACATATGGACCATCCCCCTGCAAATAATCCTGGGGAGCCGTTGCTGTGCAGGGAGCACCTTACAGAACAGCACAGCAGCTCACATCCAACCGGTGCGGATGGATGCACATTCATCCCTCTGCTTGTGCTGCACCGTGCCTTGCAGAGGACAGCAGAAGAGACCTGGCTGCAAAATTCCCCTTCTTTTGCTGCTGGAGAAGATTGTATTCCTGCAGTGCTTTATGGCTGCACAGCTTCTACTGAAGGGCAGAATGAGACGGTGTTGAAAACGTTGCTGTCAAAGGGAAGGGGGGAAAGGGGGGGAGGCAGCGGCTGTTGTTTGCCTCTGAGTGCTAACAGAAGAAGTGGGAAGCACTGCCTTCTGAAAGCCTTCCCCTGCACCATAGGAACGTGCTTTTACATGACTTTTCCATCTGGGATACATTACCATAACCTTGGGATAAGCCACTTTCTTTCACTTTCCAGTTTTTCCATGGGGAAAAAGAAGTCTAAGCTCCTGAAAGAAACCTTCTGTGCGAGGGGTGAACAACACTGCGCTCTGACTTTAACAACTGCCTGCAGAACGGGATGGGGGGAATGACTGAGCCAACAGCTCCAGCACCTCAACCCAACAGCGCTGTGCTGACACTGCCAGCCTCACAGGTGTGCTGCAGGGACCACCTGCACCTCCCATACCCCTCAACTGGGCAGACAGCACAGCCATCCCCCACAGCAGCCATCCCCCACAGCAGCCATCCCCCACGACACTTCGGAGCACCAGAAGCCACCAGCCTGCTTTGCTGTGCAGCTCCCTATGGCTCATGGATTTGTGTTTTAACATCACGCGGACAGAAGTGCTGTTCTATGGCACAGAGCAGCTGAACTGAGCCCAGGTTTCCCCCACCAGCTGAGCAAAATCTTAATCCCCAGCACAACCAACCTCTCCAAATGAACCACCTTCCTCTCTGTTTTGTCTCCCATCAGCACTACGGGACCCGCTGGCAAAGTGAAGTCATCTTAGCTGGAGAAATAGCCAACACAGACAGAGGGAAGGACAACCATGCTAGGACCATCCTGCCCAACACTACTCTCCCATTGCACCTCCACATCTGCTGAGCACACATTAATCTGTGTGGGTTATTTTCTCAAGATCCTCCATGTCAGCAGTGGGGAAGAGTTGGAGACCAGGGAGAATCTGAACGTATCCCCATTTGTTCCATACAGTTAGGAGTTCAACAGTCATACGTTAGAAGCTGCAAATAAGAACACCTTTCCCTGTCTCCTTCTCTCCAATGAATAATTCTATAGAAAATCAGTGTTTGAGCTACGAAGGTGGAGTCTCCATCTATCCTCTTTAACACCGGAAAAGAGTGGGCAGGGACTGAATAGCAGAGGGGAAGGAAAATGCTGAAGAAAGCAGAAGGTTCTTATATCACCTGGGGGAGAAGGGGAGGATGGCAGCCCCGTGTGGCACTGCCCACCCCAGCTGACATATGGGACCTGGAAGCTCACCCCTCTCCAAATGAGGGTTCAGGTCTGGGGCCCCCAATACAGGAAAGACAGGGAGCTGTTGGAGAGGGTCCAGAGGAGGGCCACAAAGATGATCAGAGGGCAGCAGCACCTCCCCCATGAACACAGGCTGAAGGAGCTGGGCTTGTTCAGCCTGGAGAAGAGAAGGCTGAGGGGTGACCCCACTGCAACCTTCCAGGACCTAAAAGGAGCCTACAAACAGGAGGGGAGTCAACTCTGTGAAAGGGGAGATAAAAGCAGGACAGGGGGAGATGGTTTGAAGTTGAAGGAGGGAAGATTTAGGTT
>PPHD01009943.1:0-13569 GCA_002909625.1 Bambusicola thoracicus | reverse complement strand
TTATATATATATAAGTTTCTACTTTATTTTTATAATAGAGTGCATGATATCAGGAGACATATTTTAAAAAGACAAATAATGTAATTCATTTCCAAAACTCAGCTAGTGTGTAGGTGTTTTCACCCTAAACCGCACAGGATCTAATTTTCAAAGACACATCAGATTCTACATCAAAAAAATACTTTAAGTGTCTTATATAATAAATACTGCAGAGTTAATAACAAGTTCTACAAGAGAAATCATTACTGATTAGAAGGAATAATCTTTCCTTTTTCACTTTGCAGGTGATATTTTATTATTTGAACATATCCAGCACATCTGTGAACAGCCACTGAAGTTAAAGGCCAGTACTCTCCCTGTCTCCTTCACCATCAGAAAATTTCACGTGAAAATTTCAAAATTATTTCTGCAAAAGTAGTCTAAAGGGACTGGTTGTAAGGCAAAGAATAGGGAACTACTGTTCATTTAGGTACTGCCCTTGATGATTGCATCAGAAGTCCTGGCCACTGTTAAAAGCAGTGCAGTGGAGGCTGGTAGGGACAGTGTACTGGACCAAAGCATAGGGAACATACGGTGAAGTACTTTTTCAAGCTTTATGAGATTTGAAAATAAGGCGTTGTAAACACTCATGGCTCTTCAGCAACTGTTTAAAATCAGACCAAGACCACTGAGAGTTAAAACTACTTTTTGAATTGCACTATTTTACAGGAAATGTGATAAGTTGTAAATTTTAAGGGTTGAAGCAAAATATTACATTAATATAACCTGATTTCCATCTTTATGCAGGCCATAAAATTTAATCCAGCAATTTTTTTTTTTTCTGTAATAATCTTGACAATTTCTGGTTGAAGTACTGCATATCTTTTAGGAAGAGAACCAGTACTGATTTTCAGACAATAATCACAGTTCTGCAAACCCTTAAGGCAACTTATAAAATTCAATAGCAGAAGGAAATTCCTCAGATCTATTTAGTACTGTTTCTACAAGACTCCTTTTTAACGCTCGTAGGAGTATACTGGCCTTTCCTTACTAAATGATTGAGTGGTCTGCTGTCAGCTATAATAAGGTCATATGCCTAACAAAACACCAGGGGCTCAAAAAAATTAATCATTTAAAATTTAAATCTCTTGCTATTTCTTTCTTTTGCATTGAAAAGCATATTAAATAAAATGAAACAATCAAGTTCAATACATGATACAACCAAGAATTTCAAAACCAACTAACATTGCTTGGTTCAGTGTCTGCAATTGTAGGTTTTAAAAAATGCTGATGGAAGCAAGTTAGGTTATTCCACTTGCAGGAATTTCATTGTTTTCTTTTAATAGTAACTGTCTGCAAAACAGCTTTCTCAACAAACTTTTATTCTACAGGAGCAATGGGGAATTCTTATTGGAAATATTTATATGTCTAACAATACCAATGGCACTGAGTTTGCAGTACTGACTCAAGCAAAACTTGCAATGGGTTTCTTGGGGGTTCCTCCAAACAAACTGCTGCTTGACTGAGTCTGCAGCTTGGAAATAGCCCCTTACAGATTAAGAGACTGTAACTGCTAGTTCTCTCTGACTCTCTTAAGTACCATACTAAACTACCTAACTGTTCATGTACTCAGCATTTAACACATACCAAAATAATCTTCAATAGCTCTTTTTCCACACATAGCTTTTAAAAAATGACCTTTTAATTAAAGATGTATGCATAATTCTCTATGCATACATGATTCTGAATTATATATGCATGCATCTATGTATATACTGCATTATTACTGTAAGTTATTGTCACTGCATATAGTAAAATGTTTTATATCTGGTTAACAGTATAGCTTGTATAAAGTGTGAAGTTGTATGGGAAAAACATAAATCATTTTAATTAAATTGTACAATATTGTGCACACCTTCTACTATTGGATTAAGAAAAAAGAAAAAACATACTTTAATCATTTCACCCGCATTCAAAAGTTTAGAGTCTATTTACATGGCCAAGTTAGTGAAAAAGTTATAATAAGCTGGGCACTCTTCACTAACTCCTCTTTTTACAGCTGATGTAAACCTTATTTCTAATCATCATGTATTTGCTACTTTTATTGTCAGCTTTCTATGACAAAACCTGTTGTTTAAAGGTAGATTGTGCATCCTTGTCTGCAAAATTTGCAGCACACAGTTTAAATCTAAAGGGGCTACTGAGTTTATCTGCTTTGTGAGGAAAAATGGTCACAGAGGTTTTCAATTCCTTTGTTCAAAAACAGTATATATATTTTTAGTAAACAGATGGTCATTTAGATCTCAACATAAGGTTATTTAGGTCTCATGCCATTATCAGTATATTCTACATCCTGGAATAGTCTTCAAACTCCTAAATTTTGACTATTCATATGAAACCATATCTTACAAGGATTTCTAAGTTCACCAGCTGTGATATGATCAAAATAAGGGAGAATCTAATGAAAACAGAGATAATAGACTAATATTATTGAGACCGAAACTTTCAGTGAGATGGATGAGTGAAGACTTCAGCCTGCTGAAAACTTATGCCTCACCCTTGGTTCATTTGTGATATGTATAGAGCGCACGCGCACACACACACACACACACAGACAAGCCAGTAAATCTTTCAGCAATTTTTCTGTGATATGAATGTGTTATATTTTTCTCATTAGTAGTCAATGCTGCAGCTCCAGTAGAACACTTATTATATGTGTGATCTGACTACTACTTGAATCATCTCAACCCATTCTAAACCAGAGTACCAAATACCAAAGACTTTCTTTCATTTCTAGTCCCACTTAAGTTTTGTTTGAAACACTGCTTATCTGAATCATTGCCTGTTCCTTGCTTGCAAAACATTCATAATCAAAGCGCTGTTAGTACAATAGCAATTAACAAAGAGTCTTTTATGCCAACGTGCTACAACTTCATCTCACACACCCTTTATAGGAAAAGGTCTTTCATTTTTTTTTATCAGTGAAGCATTCATGCTACGTGAAAATAAAGCTCTCTTTCAGTTCAGATGGGACATGACTGTGCCTTATGTGAATCTACTGTATGTACAATGGAGAGAAGGACTAGGTGACCTAAGAGATCTGTCTCATCTCTAACCTCCACAGGAGTTCACAGTAGTGGGAATTGCATATTAACAACCAGATGTAGGAATTTGTGTGGAAACTGTAGAGTACTTCCACTGAAAGTTTTTCTCAGTTTCTTCCCTGCTGCAAAGGACAGGGAAAACACTTCCAGCTTTGTCAAAACTGACAAAACACAAAAATGATTGATTGCCATTGAGATTCCTAAAAATATTGCTAATATGAAACAGTAATTGAGAAGGAGAGAGAGCCTGCAATTCCATCACACCATGAGCTGGTGGACTTTGTCACCAGAACTGCATCAAGTTGCTGTATTGGCACTAACAGCCACACTAAGGTACCCCTTGAGGTAAGCTTGTTACATTACAGATGCTGTGCTGTACGATTAATTAGAGAACAAGAAAAAAATGGAAACGCTTTATACTTTCTCCAAAGAATAACTCAAAGGCAATTCCACAAGGCAAAAATCTGACTAGCAGAGGGTTGGTTAAAAAAAAAAAAAAAAAAAAAAAAACAACAAACAAACACAGAACACAAAACCGTTTGGAATAATGGCACACAAGCAATACTGAGACATTCCAAAGTAATAAAAGATGGAGGATAGATAAGGAAGTCTAACTGCCCAAAAGACATATTCAATTTCAGATAGTCACGATATTTCCACATTCCTGAATGTTATAGTCCTGTGACATTTTAATAAACTCGATCGTTTGGTGATAGTGTAAACATTATCTGTAAGGTTTTACCCCCAGTTCCCACCAGCACAACACAAAATGGTAAAACAAGTCTCAAAAAAGAAATGACCCCCTCAAAAGCTCCTGTGTGCCTTCATTTCACACTGAGTAAGCAAGCACAGTACAGCCTGCTGCTATGCTTTTCCTTACCAGTTTGTCAAAACATGGATAGACTCTTGGTTACCGCACTTAATGTGTTCATCAACTGACCCAGAAAAACAAAGTCTAAGGCTAAGTAACACAGAAATTACTATACTGATTAGACCTGAATCAGTCTAGTCTAAAACCTTTTCTCTGTGAGTAGCCAGAGGGCTGTTTAAGAACTGTGTACCAGTCAGCAACCTCTGCTTTGTATGTGTTGGCATATCTGTTTCAAGAAGAAATAATTTTAAATGCTCAGATTTGTTTCTCTGCACTTTCTCAGTTACTGCTTTGCAAGCTATTGATTGAGGGACAAAGGGTAAAAATAGTACATCTCTGAGGAACAATTAACTTCTTTGCTGATCCCTGGAGGTCTACCATAACTCATAAAACCATAAATTATCCCAAGGAGAATTTACTGTAATAGATCTAAACTGATAGCATTAAACATGTTCATGCATCTATTTTTAAGTGCCTCTTTTCTTAAGGATTTTATATTGTCAATTTGAGGGGGAAAAAAAAAAAAACGTATAAATTATTCCACAGTAATACAGAAAGTATTGCATCACACACTGATCATGACAAAATTAAGGGCATGCAAAAAAACCCTGATCAGATAAATCACATAGTCTTATATCTAAGGAATAATTCAGCATTAGGCCTGCACGCACCATTAACAACTGTGCTTGCCATAAATACTTCACGAAAATGTACAAACATAGAGCTGCTTCAGGAATATGATAGAAAGTTATTTTTAATTTTTTGTTCTTCCTATGTATTATGAAACTCATCCATACTGTCTATCTTTCCCTGCCTCAAATACATACAAAAATTTGTTGTATGATGGAATCTGCAAGGATTTCGATTCAAGGGCAGTATCGCTTGCTTGAGAAGAGGTATGCAATACCTTCATCACATTATTCTCCACCATCAGGTATGAAACTGTTCACAAATAAAAGCCTGATTTCTTCATACAGTATTCTGTTCCATTCAGCTTCTAACACAGCACTCAGCAGCACAGCACTTGAATGCCTCTCAACATGGCATGAGGAGTATGGCTTATATTTCTCACAAGACTGTTCATTCATTCCCCACGGCAAAAAGTATATGCAGTGAATGCTTTAGTTAGGATTTTCTTTTTTAATCTTGTTTTGTTTGATTTCTGAATGCAAGTGTTTATGTTAGAGAAAGCAAATCAATGACATAAATCCTGTACTTAGAGTAGAAGATCTTGTGTCTTGTCTTGTCCTTAGTTCTTTAAAATTTATTTCAGTCTAAGGCCATTGACTACTTTACTTAGCACAGCAACATACCAAATGAGGCTGCCTGATGCACTCTCATTCCTGCCCACTCTTGTAAATAATTACACTTAATTATATTAACTTCAAGACACTTCTCCAAACATCTATCCTCTCAACCACAGTAGTTCTCAAAATAACTCTCCAATTGTGAAAGAGATCACATTGGCCTCATGAAATTCCAATATATACCCTCAATTTCAGGCATTTAAATCTCTTGTCTGTACAGACTATTCCATTTGGATTCACTGCTTCAGGAAAAAGAATGTTATTACTTATATCACATTCACTGGTGGTGGCCATTCTTTTGGTCACTTTTAAAGATTAAAACACATGTATTCTAGTGTTAACACACTGGAATACAAATAATATACTAAGAAGTCTAGATCATAACAACCAGTTTTGCAGTGCATTAGTCCAGTATCTTACCACACTTGGAGTGGTGGTAGTAGTCTAACAATTTATTTAACAGAGAGAAACTGCTTTAAGGAACCTTTTTTTCCTGATTACCTTCAGAAAGAATGAGATCAAGGACTAAATGGAGAATTCTATCTCCTTGGAAGACTCTCTGGGTGAACAGTCATATTCTTTAGTATGCTCTTCTACTTTTAATCCTACATTTTCATATATTTTTGAGACAGTAAGAATATTGACGTACATGTGATGCATTTGTCCTAAAAAATGTGTAGCCTCTACATTGTCTCAATAGCTTCTTATTGATGATGCATGTCAGAAGAGTGACAAGATAACTATTTTGACATTTAGAATATCTCTGAAGCCTGCGCCCCTTCCTGTCTCATTTTTGCAGATGAGGAGCTCGCACTTGTGAAGCTGGGGCCTGGAACAAAGCACGTCCTCCAGATACTCTAATACTGGCTACATTACAGTGTTTCTTTAAGTTAAATTTAAACATTATTTAACATTTCCTGCTAAGGTTATGTAGGCACTGGAAGACAAGTCTGTCTGCTTGTCTTGCAGCAAAGTACGTTGCCAAAGATACATATCACTCGAAGCCTTTTTCAAACACTTCAAGCTTCACAGTTCAGTCAAAGATAGTATAAGTTAGCTGTGATCTTAACTCAGCTAGCTAAATAAGGAAGTTCTTATTATAAAATTAAATTAAAACAGTGGGGAAGACTAACATGGAGGAAGGAATTTGAAAGACAAAATTTAAGGTAAAGAGAAGCATCTGAATATTACACTAGATAAAAATATGCCATGGTTAGAAAAAATCTGTTGATGCTTTTACTGAGTCAGATTCAATACAAAGGGCTGGGCAGAAATGCAGTTCTTAATGACTATCCCACAGTAAGAATCAATGAATTATAATTCCAACTGTCTCACAGCAGATTTTAAGATCTGCATTTTATATCCCCCATGATTTCTTTGAGCAAGCTAGTAGTACAGAATGTGACTTTAATGGCGATCATTACCAATACAAATAGTATTTTTGCCTCTTCTTCATTTGGTATGAATGGGAATAATTCCATTAAAAAATGAAATTCAATTACATAAATCCAGAATTGTTTGGGTTCATTAAGTATTGAGAATTTCCATTCACTACCATTTCATATTTATGCACACATGTGAGCACATCTTCCAATTAACAAAATTATAGTTATTTTCAAAAAACTACAAAATTTAAATTCTAGGTTACCTGAGAGAAAACACACAGCCTGCAGTTCATTTCCCAACTGCAACAGTTAGTCTTACCACAGCAAATAAAGGAAAATCAATCACATGCAAAGCTGTGTAAACAACAACAATTATTAAAATATCCTTAACGAGATTTAGAAAGAAAAAAGAAAGACTTGCAGTTAAAGGAAACCTAAAAATGTTATGAGTTGAGTCAAAAATACGAAACTGGAGAACAAAGGAGCTGCTAATTTATTTAAGGATGACAGACTAAAACCAGCAAGATTGGTTGTTAATCAATATTCTGACCTCCTGTACAATGTAACCCAGAGGAATTCTCTGAATTCATTCCTCTCCCATCACAGCTATCACTAGGTGTAGCTGAACAAGAGGACTGTTTTGGAAACGCAAATAGAAAATCCAGAATTTAACATTTTCAAACTACATCTTTGGTGATTTGTCCCAGAGGATAACAGCTGACACTCTCTGAAAAACCTTGTGTTTGTTCTGTATTTTTTTTCAAGTTGAAGTCACAGCATTAGTTCCGTTAACTCTATATTGCAGACATAGGGTTGGATGAGATCTCAGGAGATTTCTGGTTCTCTTAACTCTTTATCAACATCTTGATTACTACAAACTGAGCTTCTGGAGTCTCATCCTGCAAGGCATGTTTATTTCACCATTACCAAGGCTGCTCTCTAAACTCTATGCATTTTTTTTCCATAACTTCCTTGAACTGCGAACATGAGAATAGGACATACTAATCTAATAACATCTGCCCCTGTCTCAGATATGTAGTAATATATTTTTCCAGTATTCACTCAATGGCAGCATTAGGTTTTGTAGGCCACTGTCTGCAAGATGTCCACTTTTATGAGTGTTGTCCATTCTCCAGATCTTTCATTTCAGCATATGTGCTGTATCTGGCTGGACTGAAGCTAGTTTTCTTTCATTGCAGCCTCTATGATGCTACACTTCAAATTTCTTGATAAAACAGTGCTAATAAGACACCAGTATTTCACTGCTGAGCACTGCTTGCTTGCACAGCACCAAGGTTTTTCAGTTTCTCGCTCTGCCCCCACATTGAGGAGGCTGGAGGTGGGCAGGATGCTGGGAAGGGAAACAGACAGGACAGCTGATCCACGCTGACAAAAGGGATACTCCATACCATATAGCATCATGCTCAGCAGCAGAACCTGTGGGAGAGTTTTTCCAAGGCAACCATGCTGACTGGGCATCAGTCAGTTTGTGGGAGGTGATGAGTGATGGCCTTTGCATTGCTTCATTTCTTTTTCTTTTTTTTCTCTCCTTTTTTCTTTTTTCCCCCTTCTCTCACTTTTCCTTCTTTTGGTCTCTCTCCCATTTTGCTGTGGGGGTGCAGGGAGCAGTGAACAAGCAGCTGGTGGGTGCCTAGTTACCAGCTAGATTCAACCTACTACAATTTATTAAAAGACACGATTTGTGGAAGAAAATGGTGTGGGCCATGATGAATTCTAGTTTATCTTTTCATAGTTAGGATGTAGTAAAAACCTTACTTGTAGAAGCCAGTAATCTAGTAGCATACACTTGAGACTTAAAAGGAAAAGCACTGCATTTGTGGACACACTTAAACCAACAACTATAAGAAGCGACCATAATGAACGCTAAGAATAGAGCAACCTCACACCTTCCAGGGTTTAGCTTCTACAAATTCCTAGCTTAGCTTCTATAAATGCCAGTCTTTACTTGGGCTCTTGCCCTAACACTGTAGGTTGAGAGCTGGAACGGGGGTTTCCCAGGCAACTCAAATCTGTCTAGCAACCACCAAGTCAGCATGTATAACAAGGTCATCACAGTATGTTTGCTATTTCCCATGGCATCATCTTGTTCCTTGGCAGCTACAGAAAACAGATGCACATGGTTCCTGCTCAACCTTGGCTCCTGGTCCCAGTAAGTAGAAGCCAGCTGGGTCTGCTGTCCAACTTTTGGATAGCAAGCAGCACTGATCAGTGATGTTACGAGACACAGTGGAGAAAAGCTAAGAGAAATGATAATTCTTTGGTTCATATGTTAGATTCCCTGTCAACCCACTGCCTGGTACTGCCCATCCTTCTTTGCCAACAGGCACTGGCAAAACAGGTATTCACTGAGATGGGACAGGCAGAACTCAAAGTGTGCAGGGAGCCAGCAGGGGGAAAGTTCTGGAAAGTCTGCTGAAATCATGGGGATGACATCATGGAGTGTCTGGGACAACTGAAAGTCTTCCTTTGCAGTATGCAGTGACTGGGGTCATCTTAAGAGCTTGCAGCAGCAGTGCCAATATATGCTTCAGCAAGTGTCATCAGAGGGGCTTCATGAAGAAGAGATCTAGCACAAGACACCTGAATCCACAAAAACTACTGTGGTCACTAAGACTTTTTTTTACCTCCCTTAATTTGTGAATCATTCACCAACACCACAATAAGACATTTTCTTTTGAAAATAACATCAGACACTACAGATCAAAGCATAGTTTTCTGTCAGAAATACACCTATCCAATGGGATCCTCCATTTATCGTTGTTTAAGAAGATATTGTGAATAATAACATTTTTTTCCACTTATGAAGTACCAGGGTAACTTTTAATTTCACATTACTCTGGTTTGTCTCCAGTGTTAGCACCTACAGAGTAGCTACATAATGTCACTACTGATGCCGATATAAAAAATAAATAAATAAATAAATAAATAAATAAATAAATGTAACTGGTTATTGAAAAAAATTAGATTGCTTAAATTACTGAAAAACAGCAATTTAAACCAGCCCCGAAAATCTTCCAATTGAATAAAACTCATTATTTTAACTTGTTTTTTATGTATAGATTGAAGCACATATGCTACCCCACCGCTTTTCAGAATCATTTTCACATACTTCTTTAAAGTTCAATGACAATTTAGTAATTTAAAGAAGATGGAAGAATTTCAGCTAAAGTGATTAAGAGAGCCCCCCTCAGAATAACCACTGACTTGAGTGGTCTTTTGACATGTTAAAGATGCAATCACGTTGAAAGGTAATTTGAACTGAGTTTTCACACACTCCCAAGACTGTGCCCACAGTCCCAGAGTTGCTGGGAAAATGCAATATAGATGTATACTCCTTCATGCTTTTTTAGACATGCCTTTGGCTTCAGATATCTGAAAAAATATTAATTAACAAAAAGAATTCATATTTTGTCTAACTTATAACAGATAAAAAAGGTCTAAGATTACCTGTCTTGTCTGGCTTTGAGTTTTATTTCAGTCATTAAACAGGAAGAAAAAAAGAAACAAAACAAACAAAAAACATTTCTATGCATAGTTGTAATAACACTGCTCACAACAATAGAAGTATGACTATTTGAATAATCGTATATTTCAAAAATACACATCTTTTCACCTCTTGGAATTAATTATCTAAACAAGTACTGGACATTCCATTATTTCCCCCAGGGTGCTATTAGATTATCAGGCAAAAATGACCAAACTCAACCTCTACTTCCTTGAAGTCTTTCTACCTGTTCCTGGATTTCCAACATTACAAGACTAACTGAACACTGTACCAACACAGAAGAGAGTTTTCTATCTGGGAATTTTGAAATAAGTTTTCTGGTAGAACTACTTCCAAAATAAACAACTCTAGGGGCTGCTGAAGTATAAAGTGTTTAATTATTATTATCTTCTCTGAGTGGTTTTCTTTTCCAAAACTGTAGAACAAGAAAAACATTGTTGAATGGAAAATGCCATTATAATTAGAACTATTAGGTAAACAAGAAGAAATACATTGCGTTTATTCGGTAGTTGAGGTAGCATTTCTGTGAATTTATCGTTAAGATAAAAACAAAATGAACGTCGCTTAATATAACAACATTACATAATCACAAAAGAAAATATTTTGTCATTCATTGCTGTGACACATGCAAGCAATACAATTCAAAGCAACAAACACAAATGCAAACACATAAAAATACCTTTCATCTCACTTAGCAGGTTCCTTTTAATAGAAGACTCTATAAACAAAAGTAATTTTGTTTTACATAGATTCAAACAGATCAGTCTGCAGTTTTTCTCAAGCAGTCTCTAAAACTAAACCTTTGAGAAAATCCCAGATTACCAACAGGATTGATTTTATTATTGTTCAATATAATTTTACTTTCAAATTAGGCAACACAGTTCTTTTTTAAACTAGTGAAGTAATATTTTCTCTCATCTAACATCAAAACAAAGCTCTGGGGAAGTTATTTAAGAAGAGCTACATAATCTCAAGTATAACAGGGTCATACCAGTTTGGAAAACAAAACACTAACAAGGAAATGAAGGAAAAGGCCAAGACTCAGTATGCTCTGGAGAAAATTATATTTCTCATATATATTTGTTCACTTATTTTGTTAAATAAATGAATAAAAAGTTTAACATTGTCCTAATAAATTGGTCTACCCAATGTTATAATTGACCTACTGTATCACTGAGTAAGACTGGAATACTGATGAAATACTGATGCCTGTTTAGATAAAACAGAGGTTGTTATATTACGTTTGGGGAAGCTAAACTATTATCAGGCATCTTTCCCCACTGACAGTTGAAGACTGTTTACCAGTTATGAATCACAATGGCAGGCCAACAGTTTCACTCCATTCTCAGCTCCTTTTAGAGGATTGAAGAGTAAAGTAATATTCTAGAATGCATTTTACCATTTATTTTTCCAGTACAAGGATTTTACAGCCACATAGCTTCAGTTACCTTGACTCAAATCAATTCCTTAACTTTTGATCAATTTAATTATACAGTCACAGTGTGGCTCTGGGATTCCATGACCTGTACAGTTCCACTTTGGTTTTAATTTAAAGGGAGCTTAGATCCGAAAAAGCTTCAAATGTGTTGTGTTCTACCTATTTAAAATGATGCCACAACTAACAGCAACAGAGAGTCTTAACAGAAATTCCTCCCAGTTTAAAGAAATCTGAGAGTCAATACAGTCCTCTTTACGGGAACTTTCTGCCCCAAGGAACCCAAATTAGCCAGACCCCTGAAACAGAATTGCCTTCACCTCCTTGTGAGAACATCAAATGATACTTGGCTTTAATTTCCTAAAGGTATGTTTTACTACCATAATAATAAAACAAAACAAAACAAGCAAAGGGAAAAAAAAAAAAAAAAAAAAAAAAAAGACAAAACAAAAAAAAACAGCAAAATAACTCTTAAAACACAGTCTGACTAGCTGGGTGAAACTTGGGATGCTTGTAAATAAATTTATCCCTGCTCGCTGTTCTTACAGTGAACTGTCCTTTTTTTTCCAGCTCTCCCTTCAGTGAGATAACTATTGGATTTTTACCCCAACTGTCTGGAGAAGTACAGTATATGAAGAACAAAAGTGAAATGCAAAATCCTGCACATGAGGAGGAACAACTCCATGCGTCCATATATGCTGGTGACAGTCAGCTGAAAAACAGCTTAGTAGTAAAGGACCTGAGGGTCACAGCAGATATCAATTTGAACATGAGCCAGCTATGTGTCCTTGAGACAAAGAGGGCCAGTGGTAGCCTGGGTTGCAGTAGAAGGAGTGTTCCCAGGAGACTGCAGGAAGAGATTCTTTCCCTCTGCTTTGCATTGAGCGAAGCCATATTTGGTGTGCTGTGTTCAGTTCTGCACCCCTCCCTGCCCCACTTCAGGAAATACGTGAACATACTGGAAAGAGTTCGATAAAGGGCCCAAAAATGATGAAGGGACTGGAGGACTTCTGAGGGAAGATGCTGAGAGAGCTGGACCTGGAAAAAAGGAGGCTCAGGGCAATCTTACCAATGTCTATAAGTACCTGAAGGGAGGGTGAAAAGAAGATGGAGTCAGGCAGTGGTGCTCAAGGACAGGACACAAGGCAAAGGGCAGAAATTGGAACATGGGAGGTGTTCAGATGGCATCATCTTTACAGTATGGTGACTGAGCGCTGGCATATGTTGCTCATATTCCCTTGAGAGTTTCAAAAACTGTCTGGAAAAGGCTTTGGGAAGCAGTTCTGGGTAAGCATGCTTGAGAAGGCAGATAGATCATTTGACTTCCACTGGTCCTTTCTGATCTATCATTCTGTGGTTCCATAATTCCTAAGTTTCCACAAAATCTACATAATGCCCCAAAACAAGGAAGAGATGAGCAAGCTCTCTTCTAGCCAGCACTACTTTTTGAACAAAATACATGATGTATGTGGGCATATTCTGAAAGCTAAACAATTAATAGTTCTATTATTCTGAGGTAGGTTGAGAAATGGCTGACTGGTTGAGCTCAGTGGGTAGTGATCGGCAGTACAAAGTCTGGTTGGAGGCCTGTACCTAGTGGTGCTCCCCAGAGGTCAGTGCTGTGTCCAGTCTTGTCCAACATTCTTCACTGATGACTTTGATGAGGGGATAGTGTCCACCCTCAGCAAGTATGCCAATGATACAAAGCTGGGAGAAGTGGATAACACATCAGAAGGCTGTGCTGCCATTCAGCAAGACCTGGACAGACTGGAGGAAGGAGCAGCAATAAACCAGATGAGGTTTGACAAACTTGCACCTGGGAAGGAAGAACCATGATGTCATGGTTTTATGATTTTTGGTTATCAGTATTCCACATCACAACATCATGCAGTGTACTGGGAGCTGATGCTTTAGTTCTGGGTACCTGAAGAGAAGAAGAACTATGTTCCCCAAGAGCCTCTT